>JAOWAY010063336.1:0-18327 GCA_028565895.1 Goniobranchus geometricus
TATAAGAATAAAGCTAGAACTAGAATAGTGCTTGGCGTAAAGAAATGTCAAAGCCTCCACTATGCCTCTCCACCCAAGATAGACGTGTTTAACAAAATGCATAATACGGCATAAAGAAATGTCAAGGCCTCCTCTATGCCTTTCCACCCAAGAAAGATGTGTTTTACAGATTGCATTATATGGCATAGAGAAATGTCAAAGCCTCCACAGTGCCTCTCCATCCAAACAGATGTGTTTAACAAAATGCATCATAATGTATAGCCCACACCCATACCGACCTTATCGCAACCTTGCTGCTGATCTGGGCTTGCATAATTCCATCTGGCTTCAGGTTCATTTTCTCATTCAGCAGCTTTTTCAATTTGTTTCTGTCTAATTGGTTGACATGCATCCATCCTAATTATAAACAAGCCAATCCAAATGAAGTATTACATACAACGGAAAACAGTCCAGATGAAATTAAGCAATCATCTTGAATTCTGACTGACTCTTCATTTGTCATCCACTTTGAGCGGCAGGAGTTTTGTATATATATAGATGGGCAATAATTGGCAAATAAAATTTCATGACTTCTTCGAAAGCTGCTTACAAAGAGGTTTTCCAAATGGCAGGAGATGAAATGCCCATTGAAAGTAATTAGCATTAGCACATGTTTGATTAACAATGATTGTTCATCCCCGCATGACAGAACAGATCAACTGTAGCTTGGCTAGACCATTAAATACTCATCTCTGCCTCTTGTGTTTATATCAAAAACACAAAACTAATTAGGATATATAGACCTGTACATTATTCCCTGATGAATTAAATTATTTTATTTCACAAGATAACACAGCTTTTCTACAGCAGAGAAACACTTATGAGATGTAATATGAATACTATTTGGCAGCTTCCCTTTTGGGCGGCTTCAATCATCTCAGTATATCATCCTCTGAGCCTGAAAAAAATGGCCCAAAATCAAATATAGAAAGCATCAATGTATAGCCATTTAAGAATGACCTTAGGGTAATCAAGATCCCTTTATCATGAAGTAAATTAACCGAATGCTTGAATCTTGATATAAATACAATGTAATGTAAAATTAAGCTTCCTTTTAAAAACAAAAAAACAAAACAAAACGCCACTATGTTGTAAGTTATAGTATATAGTAAAATGTTATAAAAAATTAACAATGAAACAAATTAACAATTTATTTCATGATGTACAAAACCTGAAACAAAACATTTTTCTCATCCAAATAGAGAATACAAAGTTGACCATAAAAGAGACCAGCAACAAAAAACCCTTTCTACAAATCATTGTCAAGGAATTAATGTAAAGGGGATGGTGATGATAGTAATACGTATAATGTACATATCTGGCCTTTGTATGAAGCTTCTTTGCTTTCAGCTTATAAACATAAATACTGATACCTACACTGGAATAAGGAACGGGGTGAGATTATAGATATAAGAACAAAAGAAATTTACAGAAAACAAAACCAAATCATCTTTTCAGGAATGAGGGCTGTTGAATACTTTAATCGATACTGAATTCTCATTGAGAAACTGCAAACTTCCTTTAACAACCAATGAAATACAAGTAAGGACACTTTTTCAACAAGAAAAAAAAAACAACCCTTTTATATGTGAGTTTGACATAGAAATCAATTGTGGGATTACAAGTAAGTTGGTGGGTATTATTCATATTACCATTACTATTACAGATATTATGATTCAAGATATATATAATGGAAAATATTTATTAAAAACAAAAAAGTTATTTAATAAATTAGAATATTGATTTGCTGCAAGTAAAACCATGAACAAAAGAGGATGATGTGTTCACAACAAATCTGGTCAACTTTTTAAACATAATGATGGAGCTAGGGAGCAAAAGTAAGACACTTCTCAATGATCAATACATGAAAATTGAAAAGATTGTGCCATAGCTGTAATTTATCAGACTTCCCAGTCCCTTTCCGTCCAAGCCAGGTGAGACGTAGCCAATCCCTTCTCCTGACAACATTTTAGAAAGAAAGGCATTTGTCCAGCCACTGAAACAAAAATAAGAACAAAAAGGCACAAAAATAAAGTGGAACACAAAAGTAAAGTAGAAAAATTAGCACAAAAATTAAGTGGAACAAGTTTACACAACATTAAAGTTGAAGAAGCTATGACAAAAATAAAGAAGAACAAGTTAGCACAAATATACAGTGGAACAAGTTCACACCAAATTAAAGTAGAACAAGTTAGCACAAAAATAAAGAAGAACAAGTAAGCAAAAATATAAAATGGAACAACTTGGCACAAAAAAGAAGAAGAAGAAGTACATACCGAAATAAAGTAGAGCAGGTTGGCACAAAAATAAACCCAGAACAAGGTAGCACAATATTCAAGGAGAACAAGTTAGATGGTGACAGCCTTAAGGCAGCCTTCCACACACTGTGAAACTCTCAATGGAGAAACATAACCTTCTGAATTTCATTAAAAATGTAAAAAGGTACAACTGTTGCCATTTGTTACCAAGAAACACAATAATGTTGGCCCATTAATAATGGAAGAGGCTTATTTCAAATGTCAGCTCAATGTCCTGTGTACGGAAATAAATTCCAAAACACAACAAAAAACATAACTAAAAAACCCTATATGTGACCTCCTTTGCATTTACAGTAAGGCAGTGAGTCTAGATCTAGATTTAAGTCTTGTAATGTTTTGAGAAAATGCCCTTCATGGCTACGTTTAAAAGGAAATAAAAAGTCTGAAAGTTGCAAACTATCTATGCCACTGGCAACAATCAAATCACACACTGTCTTTTAGTAACCTGAAGGTGTGATGGATGTGTAATACCAAACAGCCATCTTTCCTCATTCTGTTGTGTGTAAAAGTAAATGCCCTTCATGGCCACATTTGAGAGAAAATAAAGTCTGAAAGTTGCAATCAATCTATACCACCGGTGACTAAAATTACACACTGTCTTTTAGTAAATTAGTATCCTGAAAGTGTGATGGATGTGTAATACCAAAAAGCCACCTTTCCTCACTCTGTTGTGTGTTAATCTAAATGCCTTCTTTTTTTAAAAAAAATTTACCCTGGACTATATAAAATGAAAAATAATAATTGAATAATCTATCTGAGGCAATGCACCCAACAGTTACAGAAAATAGTGGATTAAGATGCTATACAAATTCATTATTATTATCTTTATCATTGCTGTTATTTGGGACAGGCTTCCAAGATTGAACAGCAAAACAAAGTTTGAGTGTACTTCACAAATATGTCCAAAAGAGAGGCATCTCATTTCTTCTATATATCAGCGAAATCCAATTGAATGGTAGTCATGGTGAATGATCCACTCATTGCATATATTAAACAATATGCCTCAAGGGTTCTCTACTGTTAAATATTAGCCTGGGGGTTGAAGCTTTGGAATAAAATGGTATTAACAAAGAGGATACACAATGAAATGTAAGGACTGGAATTGAGTGAAACTACAGGCTAGAAGATCATCTTTATATTACACAATTAATACATGATAAAATGTGACTTCAAAGTAATAGGATATGAGCTGCAACCGAGAAAATTCCCCAGTCAGCATCTGGTATTATTGTAATTGTTTCAAGAAAGGAGATCAATTTTTGAGTTGAAATAACATATTTTAGACACTCACTTGTTCCAAAGAAAATGCTGCCGTCCCATCTTTTTGATTGTAGTGGAAGACATCTGAGGAAAAAAAAAAGTACCAAATCCAGAAGTTCATTTTGTTTACCTCTGACATTTTATGCAAAAACTGTAGCAGTTCATTTTGTTTACATCTGACATTTAATTCTTTTTGTGATTTAATATCTGTGATGCTTTAAGAGCCGACAGTCTTTCATTAAGAATACATTTGACAAGCAATTGCTCACAAAGGATATCAGATTAATGTAAAGAAATGAATGCACATACATCTTTGCACTTGTATACTCATTGATATGTTATGCATAAGGCTAGACAGACAATACTATCCATGACATTAGGTACAGTTCTGACTGAAAACATGATAGTGCTAGCTGATCAAGTCTTACAGCTCTCTAAGTGTCTGCATTAATCCTGACACAGTAGGACATGAAATATATGTGCCTGACGTTAGCGTTTCTGTAGTCTACAAGTCTTAATGGTCTAATACAGTTTGAATTTTCAAAATATCTTAATTTTTTGCCAATTAAAAGCCATTTAAAGATCTAAAAGTTTTGCTTCTAATGTTGCGTTACAGATTTAAATGACTTTTTGGGGGGGTCTTGGGTAGATTTAACACATCACACTAAATTTTGTTAATCAATGTAAATTGGTACAAAGAAGGGATGTTATTAAAAAGATTTTTGGCTCACATGCCGTTTTACCTGGAGAGTTTATGAACCAATAATCTGCATCATAATACAGAATAGGTCTGAAAAACCCGCGACAAACACCAGCAAAAAAATGAACATCAAAATAAATGAAAACCTCAAAATAATGTTTTGTTATTCAAACTGATTTCTTTCCCAGGATTACCAGTTTAACACTTACTGAAACTCTTCATAAGCCTGGCCATCAGAGCAAAGAAGTTGTCTAAGCTGATTTTGCCATATTCATCAGCGAAACGGAAAATGAGGGAAGTCATTGTCTTGTGGGATACTTTGTAACCTGCAAAAAGGAGTTCAAATTAAGGGTAATATATTGAGATATTAATGGTATTTCATGATACAGTCAATAGTAGAAAGAAGAAATACTGTTTTTATTCAATTTGCTTCCAAAAAGTTTGTTTAAACAAAAAAAGTGCATACCATGTATTAATGGCTAATTTGGTTTCAATGTTCTCCATATTTTCATTAAGCCCTTTGTTTCTCCTATCAAAGTCATGTACCGGTAAGACTTCAGCAGACTCTGAGCTCCATTCCATATCCTTGAGAATGGCTCCTCACTATTTCATAGTCTTTTTTTCCCCAGCAATAAGCCCTTGTTTTTATGGCTCATAAGGACACCTCAATTACTAGAAGAGTAATCATGGCTATATGGATAAGTATATATTCTACCATCAAAAATGAAAACAGCCCTGGTATTGTTTCTACATTATCTTAAAAGAAAATTTAATATATATTACATGATTTATTTTTTGTTGATATCTTTTAATTGGACTGTTTTTGGGATTCAGTTTTGTTTTGATTTTTGACACCATTTTGAAAAGAAAATTTACCTGCAGCATTCACCGCCGTTCTTAACTCCCTTGAATTCATCATGCCAGATTGATTCTTATCAGATTGATAGAAAATTTTCTGTAAAAGATGAAATAAACAAGAAAAAGGAATTAAAAGACAAACATTCTGAGACTGTATAAGAGATGAGAATTACACAGTGGGGAAGGCGCGGGGTTTGTGGGGAGGGGAATTATTAACTTGACTGCCAATGCTTCCATAGGGAAAAACAATTTTCACATGAGGAAATATGCTTTTAAGGCTGCTTTTCCTTTCATATTTACATGGGGAAAAAAATGTGGATCTCATATTGTACTAAAAGCCACAAATCTTTCAGTTTCCTCGGTGATGCCACAAATACTGAAAAAAGTAGAAACTACATCAACCCCTACCATCCACTTTGGCCTTTAAAATGTATTCTAATAAAAGACACAAAAACCTTACAAATCATTGTTTCTATAGGGAGGGACAAATTTCACTTCATAAAATTCAGCAGGACAGGCCAGTAGGATTAGCAAGACAGATTAAGTCTGAATCCAACATTCACCAAAATTTTTAAAGGTCCCGGCCGGCCTCTCCCCGGAGGAGTGTGCTATGAACCCATTGGGAAAGACTGGGACCACACCGTCGAGTTTCATGCACTTAACGGATGCACATACATAGCATTGTCTTTGTGCCTTTCTCATCACAACCATCCATCTTCCATAAGGAATTTGCCTCTCATTCGGTGGCCCCTATTTCCTTGGCCTGATGGTGACCTCAGCTAAAGTTTCCCCATATACTTCCATACCTGTGGTTAATTAATGTTAGCGTCTTTTGGGTTGGGGGTCCATGGGAGAATGTCATTGGAGGGATGCTGTGGTGATCACCAACCTGGATGGGTGTCTCGCTCAGTCTGGTTCTGTGACAAAGCTAACAGCGTCAGTAGTAGGGGATTTAGTATGCGATTGTCAAAGAAGGCATCACTGAACACCACCAGAGTGACCCAGCAGCCTCACATTGATTAACTCCCAATGGACTTCAGGCTCTGGCAATGCCACATGATGAGCCTGGGTATTGCCGTGATGGCAGAATTGGAATGACACCGTGAGTAAAGCAGGACAGGGCCGTCATCAAAATGTGAGAAAAAAAATAGTGCAGGAAGGACTGCTTTTCTCTCTAAGGTTAAAATGAGAAAGACAATCCTCTAATATTTTAATCAAAGACACAAACCTTCCAGTTTCTAAGGTGATTCCACAAATACTGAAACTCATAGAAACTGAGTCGACCGCTACCATCCACCTTGGAAATTGTTAAGGAAGTTATTCAAACATCAGAAACTAATATGGATATTTGTTCATGTCTAAGCAAAAAAAAAAGTATAGCAGTCGGCAAGATGACATGACGAAGTGTATATACAAAAGGATTAATTTGAACAAAGAATTAAGGCAATGTAGCTAAACTTTCATTAGATTTTTACTTCAAGAAAAAAAAAAATTAAACTGAAATGAGACAATGAAAAAGAGTTCAGAGACAGAGAGAGAGCTTCAAGGGTGTTTGACAGAGAATTTTTTTCTTTATGATAGAGATTTTAAAGGCTAAGTTTTGACTCAATTTTCCAAAGGATACATCCATTAGACTAACAAATGCTTTGCAGGCATCCATATTAATGTCCGTATGGAGAGGATCTGAAAGATAATTTTTAAAAATTAAATCAAACATTTTGAACGATGAAACAGAATCAACACATTTCCACATGGAAATAAGACTGTACAAGAGAGATTATCAAATATGCAAACTCTTTGTTCATATATTTTTGAACACGTCTGCCATAATTTTCATTTAGAAATTTACAAAATTAATACTTAATCATTTCTTTTAATAGATTTTTATAAAAATCCTCATTGACTTTAAGGCATCTGGCATCTTACCTCTTGCAAGGCCTTCATTTATTGCTTCTCGCAATTCAAATGCATTGACTTCCATGTCCTAAGAGAAAAGCACATGTTGAAAATTTTTAAAATGCAAACAAAATATCTCTAAAATTGTAATCTCAGTAAGAACATAACCCATGATAAACATAAGCATAACAATGAGGATAAATAAAAAATTACAATGATAAAAATAAAAGCGCTAATTGTAATAAATTGGGTGAAAATCTTAATTCAAATATGTGGCATATGATTGTATATCAACAAAACAGACCTAGGAGTAAAGCAAGAAGAAAAGTCTACAATGGTTGTTTCCTATATTGAAATAATAACTTTAAGATATAAAATGCAACAAAAAGAAGAAACACTTTATCCTTTGTTCTTCATACTGTTTGCTGCTGTTTTGGGAGTGATTTATTTGGCATATCTAAAATATTTCTGATAAGCAAGAGAAAACTGGACATCATTGTCTCTGATAGAATTATAAAGATATTCTAATTAACAGGCTGTACAAGGCATCTTACTTCTCCAGATATTCTGTAGAAAAAGTTTTTAAACATTTCCTCTTGTTCTTTGAAATCTTGAGATACTGGCGGTGTGGCTAATTCTGTTTTTTCTGGTTTTTCATCACAGAACCTTTGGGAAGAACCAGAATTTTTTTTTTTTAACCCTTTGAATGCACAATTCAAAATCATCTCAACATTAAAAAGGTAATTTTGTTCCTTTCTGCAAAGACATCACCCTCTCAATGCTACTTGCATCAAGAATTACATTGCACATCATTGAATTGAATGATCCTTTGGAAACAGAATTCTTTCTTTATCAATCTAACTGCTTAATGGTCTGCCATTTAACCAAATAAAAAATTGTGAATTTGTCAAACCTTTTGTCAGTTTATTTAATAAAATTGCATTACTAACACATCTGACATAGACAAGGATGTGGTACTGGAAGTAATTAAGGCTAAAGGGTTACATTATTTATTTTGATAATGCTCATCTTGCATTAGACTCTGCCACAGGAAATGACTTTTGTTGGAACAATGTTTACTCAAAAGACATGAGAAGCCTTTACAGACTCAATGAGCTTCAATATTATTTAGTTATTTCATGTTCATTATTTTTTTTATCTATTTTCAAATTATGAAATAACAATAGACAAGGAAGTGGTACTGGAATTAATTAAGTCTAAAGGGTTACCTCATTTACATCATTTCCTTTGATAGTGATTATCTTGCATTAGACTGTCACGGGAAATGACTTTTGTTGGAACAACGTTTGCTCAAAAGATGACAGTCAATTTCCTTTACAGACTCAATAAGGTTTAATTTAGTTAGTTATTTTCATGTTCATTATTTTGTATCTGTCTATTTTCAAATTAAGGAATTAATAATCTTTCATTGATTGAACATTTAATGGAACTAAGAATCGACCTAGGTATTCAATTCATTAGTGGACAAAAACAAAACAAAAAGCAAGAAAAAAATCCACCCCAAAACAACAAAACAAAAATTACAATACATCCCTTGCCATGAAAAATAGGCTGTTTAAAAAGAATAGTGCTTCTTGACACAATATTTGGAGGACAGTTGCATTTTCCAGTTAACCGGCATGCTTTTTATTAACAACATTTTCATATCTAATAGAAAACAAGGCAGCTGATTGTTTTCTTCTTTAACATGAGATTTAGAGAATTATCCAAATGAGGATAAATCTAAACTATGATAATGAAAATGATTAAAAACTAAAGGGACTTTTAAACTCTTTTGTAAAGAAACTTACTCTGCTACATTTCCCTTCTCAAAGAAGAATCTGATGTAATAATCTCCCTCCTCATCTGCATCCCAAGAGGTTGGCACCAGAATGTATTCACCTGGAGCCAAAAGCAATCGCTTAGAGACTTGTCTTCCATTGACATAGGAACCACTTGACGAGATTCGTGAATGATAATCAAAGAAATCCTTCTTCAATGGCATGGCATATCCCTTCTCATACTGGTGTGTGAGTAAAAACACAAAGAAAAATAGAAAGATATAAAGTATCTTACAAAAGAACCTGACTTTGTGCAGAGATACAAGCTGAAATATTTATTCATTTACATTTAAATGGAGACTTGGAATGAATCATTAGTTTGGCATCAAGAACTGGGAATTCAATAATCTCATGGCAGATGTTCAATGATCATTAAATAATATAAGATCATCTGACTGATGCTTTATAATTTAATTCAAACAGTAAATCTTCTTAGAAATAAATATACATCTGCATGCATATTATCTTTAATGAAAACTTAAATGAGAATTACCTGATAAACCTGAAAGCCTATGTACAAAAACTTTTCGCCTTTTTGTTTCATTTTTCTTCGATCTTTCTGCATGATCTGGACGATGACACTGCACATGTTGTCCTCATCATCATCAACATCATCCAATCTCATGAAGTACTGGGGATTACTGAAGTAAGTTTCTGTAACAAGAAAAACAGAATAAAGTCACCATAAAAGCAAAATCAAAACAATCGTAGATATGGAAAATAGATTCTTTTCATTGTCCTTATCTTCCTCTAACAAGAATAATACAAGAAGAATTAATGCCATCATTTTAGTGCTTGCATAGAAGATCTTTTCATTACCAGGGGAATCAAATAACATCTAACAGCAGAGTTTTATAATAAATTAGAGTTACATTCATTCCAAATGGGCTTCACTATTCATAATGACTTTAAATAGTTTATGACACAGGAAATAGAAGGAAATAAATTGTAATGACCTAGAATCTAGGACTGTATTAAATATGGATGAATAAAGTGTCTGATGTTACATCTAAAGGCTTTAACATCTTCAGCCTGCTAAGGTAAATTAATTGACATTATTTAAACCACAAGATAGGCTTTTGACATATCGTGGTCGACATAACTAATTTATATTTGACTCCAATTTTTAAAATCCATTGGAAGAACTAGAGAGATCATGGAAGAATGCCATAAGATTTGCAAGCACTGATTATGCATTCACAATGAGTATTGTTGTAATAAGAGAACAAAAATTAGAAGATCTTTCAATTTTACAATGAGAAACTTCCAGCAAAGGGCGACTTCCAAATCTGGACACTAAATGAATACAAAGAAATGAGTACAACTTTAAATCGAGGACAATACCTTCACAATTTGGTCTTCCCCCTGCATTGTAACCTTTAATCCATCTTCCACTGTGTTCCACTGCATGCCACTTTCTTTGTGTGTCAATTGGTGAATCAGGAGAGAGGTTGCAGATTGTCAATGAGTCAAAATTTTCTCTAAAATCCTCAAAGTCCATCCTAAGAGACGGGCATAAAAAAAGCTAAATTTATGACTCCTGTTTGTCATTTGAAATTGGCTCTAACTGTAAAATTATCAATAATAATCTATACCATTTTTATGGTGCCTGTATGCTGAGGCCTCAAGGAGCTTCATAAATTACCTGGTGAGCATCATTGAAAGGAAAGTAAAGATAAAAATCAATGTTAAATGGAGAGAAACCTTTATGCATTTGCTGAGCGTACCATGCTTGCTAAAATACATGTTCATGGGGTAGTTTTCACCAACATAATATAAATTTAAAAAACATTAAAGCCATATAAATCATTCATCATTGTGATTAAGCAGGAAGACATTTCTTGAACAAGTGAATCTTTCACTTCCTTTAAAAACTTATAATGCTCTCTGCTGAGAAAAGTATTTATAAATTCAACAAATCTGAACTTGATTCTTCGAGTAAAATATCTCAAAATCTTTTAATATGGCATCCAGCACTACCAGAAGAATAGCATTTCTTGTTGTGAGGTTTCTTTGTGGCAAACTAAGTCTCTACTATATTTTTGGGCAAGGGATGGATAAATATAAGACAGACTTTGCATTATCTGATGTGCCAGCAAAATGTTTCTAGAATATTTTCCAAGAACCAATCTGTTCTGTGTCCTCTGATATTTAAACATACTGCTATAATAAAGATCTATGAGTGCAAAAATAAAGCTAGGACAAAACTAGGGATATGATAAATGTTTAACCATGTCGAGAGAATAAGATTTTCATAGGAAAATTTTCAAAGCTTTTGATGTTGTCCATTTTTTAAAAATCTATTTTCGGTGAAGAAACAGTAATCTAACTTCAATGACACTTTTACAAGTCTAAATGAAACTCTCCTCTTCAACTTCGACCCTAAAGAATGCTTACCAGAATTCTCCATCATCCCTCTGAATCAAGCCCAGCCGCTCCCTATCACCAGGTGAAATCTGTTGCCATTCAGGGGACCTGTCAATATTTACAGAAATATCCAAAAGTGATTAAGGCCATTGGAATATAAATCCAAATGTCACAATCCATCCAACTTTATTATATTCATATCTTTCTCTTTATGACCATTACCCTTTATGTTTATCTATGTTGTCTAACCAAATTCAATGCTGACCACACCTATATCTTCCTACACTAGAAATCTTCTTGAAACCATGCCACACAAATGAGAGAATTTTGTGCACTTCCTTTTAAAAGTGCTCTGGCTGAGGCCGATGAGTCCCCATACAAGAGATGAGTGTTGACAATTATGTCATATCATCAATTTTTACTGTTACAAGGTTTCTCTTTCTTTATATTCCCACATGCATTCTTGGAGGATTGTTCATGCAATTTTCTTGTGGGTAATTATCCTAACCCAAATTGACACTCACTCAAAATGGATAAGACTTCCAAAACACAGGGCCTCATCCAGTTGGTCTCCTTCTTTCACATTCATCCAGTTCTGACTCATCTCTCAATGGAAAAATGATCTCAATGCGAGCAGAGAAATCTAATTGATGGATTGTAACCTCTATACAAGCAATTCAATGTTTTCT
This sequence comes from Goniobranchus geometricus, assembly GCA_028565895.1. Classification (NCBI taxonomy): domain Eukaryota; kingdom Metazoa; phylum Mollusca; class Gastropoda; order Nudibranchia; family Chromodorididae; genus Goniobranchus; species Goniobranchus geometricus. The sequence continues at coordinate 11,969 of JAOWAY010063336.1, forward strand.
GATTCCCTCCCAATTTAGGACAGATGATGCTCACCATTCACTCCATTTTCCTCTCCATTCCTTGGAGTCACCGTGTGGATTTCTGATTCTGATCAAATTCACCGCCTGCTTGTTTGCAAGAATCTGTGATGAAATAAATAATATTTTATGCCCATTTAGATTTCAACAATAAAGTTAGCATATAATGCAAAAGAGGAAAAGAAATGAAATATCTTAACTCTTTGTGTATAATATTTGATCTTCTTGTTTTCCTTCCTTCCTCAGATGTCAAATTGAAAACACTGTCTAAATGTTTGTAATCTCTCAGGTTTTGTCCAATATTAGTTTAAACATTTTTACATCTACTTTTCATTCCTGGATGGAACAAAAATTACCCAGACGTCTCCATCTAAAAGCATGGTGTCTTGGAGCACAGTCTTCCTCTCAACACAGCTTTCTTGGGATTTCATTTAACATATAAGTCTGATTTTAATTTAACTTGTTTTGCTTGTCTTTATAGCATTTAGGACAATAAGAACGAAAGAAAGCAAAAGAAGAGCATAAATTGTAGTCAGGGTCTTGGCTCAGTTTGTTAATTGAATTTCAAAAGGAGGTAAAGGTATGTAATTTAAATATTTCAAGACTGCAGCATGTCCAACTTTAATAAAGGTAATGTATCTGTAGGAGCATGAAGTATTAAAAATTCCAATGTAAGATGTCTTTGGAAATGAAAATCAACGAACCCGCCTCAAGTCTGTGACGCTGTAAGCATGGCCTGCCACCAAACCATTAGGAAGAAGAGCCTCTCCGGAACCCTTGTCCTGTAAAATTATGTGAAATGTTTTCATTACATAATGTATGTGAGGCCCCCTTACAATACAGATAGCTGTCATAAAGTTAAAACACTTTCATAATGACCCTTTCAAGTTTGGGACAGGGCATGTAATCATAATGATTACCTCACCATATTGGCAAAGACATTATTTTAAAAAAGGAGTTAACATACATTGATGGCACAGCCAATGAGTGATAAGCGTTCCAGTGACTTGAACAGAACATTGACAATGTTTTCTGGTACATCTGCATTGGGCCCATGGAGAGTGTACTCCTCTGAGATTCCACCAGTTAAATCTGTGAGAGAATCAGCCAGAACTCCACTCTTGAGAGCTTCATAGGACCCATATTGCCTGCGAGTTGAAAAAAGAAAGAAAAATGGTTGAAGTGTCAGTAAAACAATCATGTTCTTTCTTAATGTAATGAATGTTACTAAGCACTGTAGCATAATACATACTGTAATCTTTAAAGCAAAGATATAGTATATTATCGAAGAACTCAAAAGAATGAACAAGTTGGAAAAAGACACAAATAAAATGAATGCTGAGAAGTAGGTTTCTCTCTTTCCTGATAAGTTATTGCCTGTCTGCTTGGTGTTGTACCCATATGTGACTTTATTTTTCAACAAGATGATGCCACATCACACGCTGATATACTCACAACCTATTTTTAGGAGAGTGAAAACACTTATATATAAAGAAAGAGGAATGGTTTCGCTGTCTCCTGATCTGAACACTATGAACTATGCGAGATTGAGGAACAGAAAACTCTTAGGGAGATCCAAAAGCCATTTCTCAATAGAAACAGCCACAGAGGTTAGGTTGTGAAGCTGATGACAATTATTCTAAGCACCTCAGAAGCAGTGACAAAAAGTTTATGATACTTTGATCTGCCACTCACTATTGCAATGAATTACGCCACTGAATAAATTGTTAATACACTGCCTTGGAAACAACAAACATGCAACTTAAATAGGTCTTTAGAGAGTGTACAAATGCCTAGCCAGCAGTTGATACATTTTGTTTAAGCCCAACTGATATGTAAAGCACTCTGAACACATCTCATGACGTGGTTATAAAATTATCATTGCATACTTTAAAAATAAAACTCTACGTGAAATAATAACATACTTTGCATAAGCCTTCTCCATCAGTGAACCCCAGAATTCATTTGGCTGTGTGGAATGAACAAAACTTAGTTGACCTCGGACCGTTGGCAAAAGATCATCTATCACGACTTGTTTCCACTGTCCGAAATGCCAAAAGCAAAATCGGAAAAGTCCAGCATACCACCCCTCCTGAAAACTTTGACCAGGTGGAATCACTCGGTCAATCAAAGCTCTGTGATCAGGACCTGACAAACATGCCATGGCCGCCACAAACCAGCAATCACCTAAAAGAAAAGTATTTATTTATGAAAACACTTCCACCTCAACAAAATATCATAGATAAACAGACTGTGAAATTAAACAACATGTACAAAATGCATAAAAGAATTAAGCATTTTCTCCAACAATATATCATAAAGTCATCTTTGAAAAGACATTGCAGTTTTAGATGTCGGAAAGAAAAACAGTTTTACTTAATGAATTGTTGCTTGTATGAAAAGGAAGAGAATCTTAACTTTAATTCTACATATTATATGAAATAAGAAGACTCATTACCTAGAATATGCTTAAAGAAAATTTCATAAATATAATGCAAAATCAGATTTCATTATATACAATCTAGTTTTGGTTGTCTGACATTCGGAAATCCGAATTATGTGGTAATCTGAATGGTTTTTATTATCTCGAAATAGTCTCATCCAATCATTAGTGATTCACCTCATTTGAGGACCAATCGTTACTTTCGCATCACGAATCAAAACTTCTTCACATTAAGCTTTGTTTATTGTAATTGAAAAGTCTGACTTTTGTTTTTCTGGTCATCTGGCGATTTTTGTAAACATAAATGCACTGCTGTTGTAGACAGACACCATTTTGACATGTGTTCGCAGATCACGGCTGGTCAAATCGAGACTAAGACAAACTTTTTCACACCTTTCCAGAAGCTCAACATCAATTTTTGTCCCTTGTCTGTGATGCAGGTGCACATCATCATTTAAGTGTGAAAGGTGATTACGCAAATTTGGTCATACTGTCTTTTTATTTTATGATTCTTTTTCAGGGTTGTAATAATTATAATATTTCAATCAGTCAATCTCATCTTAAATAAAATACAGGTTTTTCTTGATAGAATGTCGACAACAATATTCATATTTAATAGGCTTTATAATTTACATCAAGGTATGAAACAGAATGTAAACCATCACCCGCAATGAAAAAAAGATTTAAAGTTTGGAGAATAGATAGAATCAAATTTGCCTCAGTTTTGAAAAAATGATTGACAAAATATAAACTAAAAGAAAAGTATCACATTTCAAATCATACCTAATGTCCCTTGTCGGATGTCAAATCTGCTAAACCCTTTTACCACAAACTTTGGAGGTTGTCTGTACATGCGGGCTATTTCCTTTGAAAAGCGTTGAAAAAGAAATAAAAGAAATAAACAGCAAATAAAGTAAATTGATAAAACAGAGGACAATGTTTTCTTGATCATTTGAAAATTTGAAAAACATGCCTAGTCAATGACTTGGTATAACTGAATTGCATTTTAATGAGATATATTTCTTAATTAGCTTTCAAACTACTAACTTTACCCTCAGTGATTAGAATTTCAATAGATTCGAGATTTTCATTATTTTCTACGTGAAGAGTGTTTTGCTTTATGAGGAGCAGAGAAATAAAAGGATAAAGAATTCATCTTGAAGGGATGATTGATTTGTCAGTCTGAAAATGTTTGTCACCTTAGTCCTGTATTTGGTTGATCCTTTGATGACAATAAAGTATTGGAATCCTGTTCACAGCTAAAAACGCTTTAAATCTTTCATTTTACATCCATTAACATTGAAAAGCTTCAAATCCTCTCTATCTCCTTTCAGTCATTACATGTATATAAGATCACCATAATATATCTCTTACCTTTGCTCGTATCCACTCAAATTTATATGGTGGGTATCTGCTAAAATAAAGGGTTGAATCGGTTGGCAGGAAGACAGAATCTTCATACAGTTGCCCGTTTCTAAGATATTCCTGTCGAACTTTCTCAAACTCCTTGAAGTTGCTGTCTGAGATTACATTCCTGTCATTCCTACTACTGCTGACGCTGTGTACGCTACTGGTGCTGTCGAGAGCCTTTCGAGTATTGCTGTGACTTTGATTATAGTTATTCTCTTTATCCACGATGCTATAGTCGTCATTATTTGAATGGTTTGGAATATTGCTGTAATTGTGGGCATTTCCTCCCCCTCCCATGTGTTGTTGTGAAAGATTTCCACGACTTCCACCACCGACTTTACCGCTTCTGTCCAGTCCTCTTTGAGGGGCAAGATTACTACGACTGCCACTGAGGCTGCTGCTTGTACTGTTGAGTCTTTCAGTAGATTTTGCCGTACGTCTGAGAGAAGAAGTTCCATCATTGTCCAGATAGTTGTCACTGGAATTGACACGACCCCTAGCTGATATAAACTGAGCGCCTCGACGTTCCACCTGTGTACGATTTAGCGTACCTGAGAGATTCTGTTGAGATCCACCCTGACCTTGTGCGGCTTGTGATCCCAAACGGTTTGAGTCTGGGCGACCTAATGAATTGTAAGAATAGTTAGAAGACATCTTGGATCCTCTGTTTCTTAAATAAAATCACTTTATAAACACGTATAAATCATAGTAAACTTAAAGCGTTGCACAAAGATATTATTTTAAGCACAAAGTCTGTTGTTTACTATCACAATTTAGGCCGAACCAGGTTCCCGGAAGTGACCAGGTGAGAGAGACCCTCGACCGTGCTACGAGTTCAAGACATGAAAATGAAGCTTGTTGATTGGTTGGTTTCAGGACAAGTCTATTTTTATCGTCCCCAGGTGGGAGTGTTGCGGGGGCTACACAGCTCAATTGTAACACAGACGAAAATCGATGGCCATGGTCGGTCAATCTACGTCGGCATTTCACGGGGTTTCCCCTTGTTAGTCATCAACTTTCAGAATCTCAACGGCCAGCATTATTCCATCTGTTGTCAACAATTTTCTCCATTCTTGTTTTACTCACGATGTCAGGAAATTTTTATAAGCCTAAGTAACTCGAGCAAAAATCGCCATCGCAAGAAACCCAGAGTAAGTCAGATTCCTCAATGGATCATTCGGTTAATGAAACGCGTAAAATACCTCCTAATCAAAAGCCAATATTGTCGTCAACAAGAAAAATAGGAGACGAACGTGGAACGGGGCGCAGCCAAGGGAGTGTGAAAGTGGCTAAGCGTTACGCATGCCTGGTTTTATGAGGCTGTGTTTTAATAAGCTTCGTTCCTTAGCTCTGTCATTGTTCTCATTTCTGCTTTACTAAGGGATACTTAGCCAAGTGGAATTTCTTTATGTTAATATGTATGAATGCATGTCATCCCATTTTTAAATATCTTTTCTGCATTGGGATGCATAACAAACGATTTTTAAGATGCCCATACTAGAATTGTTTCCAGTCAGTTGTAGATTAGTAAGTAAATATTGGGGAACAAACTAAGAAGGAAATACCGTTGTATAAAGCATTCTAGCACCTCTGATTTTAAGTGTCATGCCTATGACAAATCCAGGTGTCATATGAATGATAAAGTGGAACGTTATGGGGTAAATTACGTTTGTCCGTGAGTGCGTTTCTACTACACTGTCTTATCAAGTGACACAGTTATTTGTACATCTTGAATCAGTGGTTAGGTATTGAAATGTCATTGTAACTTATTTTCATCTCGATGGAGACAATTGGATGAAAAGTCGACAGATGGTCTTACCAAAACACACGAACGGACAAAGGAGACTCTGGTCAGTTATGACGACAAATATCACTGGCATTGTTCATGTCTTACATTCTCTTTCGCAGGTTTACACCATGCCTCTATTTTGGCATGGGTAGAGAGCTCCGGTTTACATTGTGCATCTTTCTCTTCTGACTCTGGTAGACAGTTGCAGTTTATACCAAGTCTTTTTTATTTTGGCATGGGTAGACGACGACGGTTTACGCCATATCTTTTTCTCTATTGGCATGGGTAGACGGCCATGGTTTACACCATGCCTTTTTCTCTTTTGGCATGGGTAGACGACCATTATACCATGCCTTTTTCTCTTTTGGCATGGGTACACGACCATTGCACCATGTCTTTTTCTCTTTTGGCATGGGTAGACGACCATTATACCATGTCTTTTTCTCTTTTGGCATGGGTAGACGACCATTGCACCATGTCTTTTTGTCTTTTGGCATGGGTAGACGACCATTATACCATGTCTTTTTCTCTTTTGGCATGGGTAGACGACCATTACACCATGTCTTTTTCTCTTTTGGCCTGGGTAGACGACCATTACACCATGTCTTTTTCTCTTTTGGCATGGGTAGACGACCATTACACCATGTCTTTTTCTCTTTTGGCATGGGTAGACGACCATTACACCATGTCTTTTTCTCT
>JAOWAY010063337.1:0-11592 GCA_028565895.1 Goniobranchus geometricus
ATCTTGTTGAGTATATATCTAGATTTAGATCTAGATATAGATATAGATCTAGCCCAAAAAGAAAGGCTGTGGAGGTTGATGCTTTTGACTTTGGTTTTTGTGGCATTCAAGAATTTAATCGGCTCTTGTCTAGATCTAGATTTATATTTTTTTCCTTGATTGTATGGTTTTTTTAAGATAACTAATTGTATGGTTTTTAAAATTTTGGTTTGGCAGCTCTGCTGGTAGTCAAAATGTAGCATTTATAATTGCCTTTCTCACAATGTCTTTGAAATAGAAATATATTGAGAAATGGAATTATTTGTGAATTTTTATGTGCTGTAGACGTCCAGAGGCAAGATATTGATCTGTTACCAATCATACTAACAAAAAATGTATGTGTCCTGTTTTCATTCATATTCAAACAAACATCCAAGTGTATATCATTATAACATACAAGCACACATGCTTTTAGCCTCTTAGTGGACTCCTAACACCGAAAACAGGGTCATTCTAATAGGTTTCATTCTGAGGAGGAGTGATCTCAATCCATTTGGACCTATAAAATCTGTAGGGCTAGATGTATGTTCCTAGTCTTCACCATTCAAACTCCAAGGTCCATTAAATCAGGCATGAGGACTATCGAAGTCATCCTCCTGGTCACTCTTGACACCTCATGGGCTAGGCTGTTATGATGCTGTAATTGGATGTCAGAAAGAATTTGACCAATTTTTTTCCATTTCAGATCTGTGTTATTTAAGCCCATATTTTTCCCTCTTTTCTCATTCTTTCTGTCAAAACGGGAAGTATGAGTAGAACTGTTCCTTACAGGAAGATTACTTTTGGTTTCTGAAGTGTTTATAAGCTTTGAGACGTATTGAAAGGCAATCATTACAGTTAGGACTTTGGGTTGATTTAATCGGCCCTTGACTATTCCAGAGGTAAACCAGTTTCAGAGCATTGCAACAAATTTCTCTAAATAATTAGTGGGCTTGCCTTTGAATAAAGCTCAGAAATTGTTCACGATTTCACAAGTATAAAATAGCTTCTTTTTGTTCTTTCATTTATGTTTGAGGTCAGTCTTTTTGTTATCATGTTTACAATCTTTTTACTTTGTCTTCATTTTTTCTTTCTGCAGCCACATATTAAAACCAACGAGAAAGCACGTGTGACTTTCAACTTCAAATTCAAGCCAGAGCATTTGAGGGTAGGATCAAGGCTATTGTTCCGAGACGGCAGATCAAAAGGAATGGGAGAAGTGACAAAGATAAAACCATTTGAATATGTAAATCGTTGAAAATGTCAACCAGCGCTGATATTCTAAAATCTAATCAAATTGACTAATGTGAAGTTCTTATATATAATGTACATTTGTCACAACATTGAACTTTGCATTGATGTACGTTTGAAATGCAGCACTTCAATCCTCAGGTTGTCCTAGGAAGAGTATAATGGGGTTATGGCTGCATAACTCAACACAACTTCTCTGGACTGTATCAGCTATTATGATTATAGATCATCCCAAGAGTTGTTCATATCTGAATTGCATACTTGCGCTGAAAGCCGTCACCCGAGTGTTCATTTTCCCCAGACACCTTCTTGTTCCCACACATTGAGATCTGTTAGAAAATCCCTGAATCATTCTCAAAGTGAAATCACCTGCTTAAGATGAGAAAAGTATGTCTATAATCAACTTTCTTTTAGCCACTGCATCAAAGTCTGACTGACTGAGAAGTGATTGAGGAAAGATAAGAAAACCGAACTATAGAAGACTTTCATAATGATTCCTAATATTAACTGCTAATAGGTAGGTGAATAGTATGCTTAACCATGAGAGGCTGAAACAATAAATAGCTGATCACTCTTTTACTTTTGTCCTTGCTTTAAAGAGTCCTGTTGTTTGCTGTTCTCAATGAAAAAAAAAATTATTGTTTGTAGACTGTCCCTTAGTTAGGTCAAGCCGTATTCATTGCGCTCTTGAAAACAAGGCTATTAAAGAATGTGAGCACATGAGAGAAAATTTTGTTCTGGTTAACAGAGAGTTTATGGGATGGACAGAACTGGAACAGTCTTATTTTTAATTTTTAAAATTTTTTAATTTTCAAATTTTTCATCCATCACAGTTGTCATCATAGGTTGTATTATTTTGCTTTGAATATTATGATAAACTATTTAAAGGTATGATATAATTTAGAGTTCTCATTTTTGGAATTGTTTGAGAAAGAAACAAACTTAGATAACAAATTGAGGGTGTATGGATTTCAGCATCTTCCTTGGTTTTGTTTTATATATTCTGTAATGACAACGCAATGGAATGATATATGTAATGTTATAATGAATAGATTTTCAGAAATAACTGTGTTAGCTTTGTGTTTTACAAATTATTTCATATACACATGACTATTTCGATAGGCCGAAAGAATAAATAAAAGCTTCACTCTCTTCTCCCCCCCCCACCCACAATCTTTTAGTTTTTAAGTATACATATATAATGTGTCTTGTATTGTAGGCCAATATCTGGAAAGTAACAATCATTCTTTTTCTCTTTGTATTTTGCAAATTATTTCATATATCCATCAAGATTTCTTATGATATGCCTAGGAATACGTAAAAGCTCTCTTTCCTTTCCTTCCTTTATTTTCAAGTTCACACTCACAGTGTGTCTTGTTTTCCATTACAAAGTCTGGAAAGTAACACATGGTCTCTTTCTCACACATCATCAATTGACCTGAAAACACTTTCGCAGTGTTCAAAAAGTGGTACTCAGTTTTTTAAAGTAACTGCATAGTCTCTTTCTCACACACCATCCATTAAATGTGTAACCTGAACACACTTTCACACTCTTCAGACACCAGTACTCTGTTTTTTTCAATTCTGTCGGCTCATACAGTGTAATGAGTGTTCCTGTGATCGTGTATTTGAAAACCCTTTTGAAGCATATCATCCCTTTGCACAATTAATCTGATACACAGGTCAAAACCTAACCCTATTGGTGTCAAGTTTAACACAGAAAATGTCTAATAAAACTTGTACGCTTAAGTGTAGATTTGTTATATGTATCAAACTCCTTACTTACCTTATCTGTGATAAGCACAATTTAATTATATGTATGTACATATATATATGTGTTGTTGAAATTCGTTTTTGTTGAATTTTTACCTCTTATTTATCTGAAATTTTAATAGGTATTGAAAGTCGGTTGTTTTTAATATGCAAGAATGATGGTGTTGTGTTTTTCGTTGTACTTTTTTGAGCCTTGACTTGATGTGTATTTGAAAATTTTGTTTTACTGTTATCTTCTTTGTGTTTTGTTGTAGTTATTTTTAAAAATGGCTTTTAATTAAATTATTGAATGAACGGTGATGTTATTTTTCAACCGATTTGTTGAACCCCCTATATGCCACAATTTAAAGAAAATTTCGTCCTTTTTTATCATAACTTCTTTTTCATCTTTATGCATTAAGTTCCTCCTTTTTCACATTTAGGGGAAATGTTGTCATTTTCATTGTCATTTTATTAATTTCATCCTTTATTTTTTTGGCCATTTGAAATCAATTCCCTTCTCTCATCATTTTTTTTGTAAAATGTTGTTGATGATTTAGCCCACAATACAGTAGCATCACACATGATATTATAGACTGCTGGGGACAATTGTTTTTTTGTTTTTTTTGGGTGGGGTGGGGAGGGGGGGTGCGGTTGAAACATTTGTATTTGTGACACTGATATTTTTCTTGGTTTTCTTTTGTGTTTTGCTTTTCTGAGTAACCATCACTCCATTTTGAGTTCTGGTTCTTCAACTGAGAGGATGTAGAAGTCTCAATGCCATAACTGTCTTTTGTTGGTGGCGTCGTCATCTTCTTCCTGGTCCTCAACTGAAGCTTCTTCTTCTTCTTCTTCTCTTCCTCCTCCTCCTTCTCCTCCTCCCCCTCCTCCTTTTTCTTCTTCTTTTGAATCTCAAATTCCTATATTCACTTGATTTTTATTTTTAATGTATATCCATAACTTTTTGTCATTCTTAGCATCATCTTTGAAGAAATTTTTAATACAATTTGCATGAGCCAATCTTCTATAAATGTAGCTTTTTTCAAAATGATCTCCTGCTTTTTAAGTTAGTGTTCTTTTAACTTTATGGAAAGCAATAATTTTTTTTGTAGTATTTGTTAATGTCACTCTAGTCATAGTGAATAGTCTTCAGCTTCTATGTCATAATTATAAAGGGTTTCCGCATTGGATCTAGTGAATCTTCCATCTCCAAAAAATCCTGCTTCTTAACTTTCACCAACAGCCATCATATCTTTCTCAACTCCATCCATCCACCTTCTCTGAGGACTCCCTCTTTTGCTCTTTACCTGGTCATCACATCTTTAGCATGGCAGAGTGACTGGGATGAAGGTGCCTGCTTATAACTCTAATGTTCAGAGTTCAAATAATTTTCAGAGTTGAAAAAAGCTATTTACACACATTTCCTCAATCTACTCAAGGGTTGTTGTGTATCTGACCATAAACAAGATAGATACGACAACATTAGTGGGTGGTTGTGGGGTCAAGGCGTTCTGAGTTCTAAACTGGGACCCACCTTTGTGTTGTTGAATCCTTGGGAATTGTTTTGTTTTCATCACCCCACTAAGGTGTTACTGAGTACCAGACCTTAGGCAAAGGAGGATCCTGTCAGTTCGTCGGAGCAAATCTGCCTGTAAAATGACTGTATCTCTGTACACTCCATGTGGATTTGAAAAGGTATTTGGTTGGTAAAGGTCTGTCAGGGAACACTTGCACAGCACTTGGAGGATATTTAGTGGCCTTAGAGCTATACCGGGCGGCCTGGTAGATCAGTTGGTAGAGCGGCTGACTGTCACGCAAGGTGGCCCGAGTTCAAACTTAGCCGGGAGGTGGATTTTTATTCGGGGCACCCTCTTCACCCAGCAGTATAAATGGGTAGCTAGGTCTTTCTACCCCTCATTCCCCTATATTCAGTCATGGGCACGGAACTAACTTTCCTTTTTTCTTTTAGTGCTATATAAAAAAAAATGCTCCTATTTATTTACTTATTTATTGATTATTTTTAATAGTTAGTACTCTCCTTGCAACATGCTTTTCATCTCTCATATAGACATGGCCAAATCACACAATGAAGCCCCTTTGCTATTACCTTGTCACCAAATCAGCTTACTGGAGTATTTTCCCTCTTATGTGAGCATGTCTGATTTGTCCAACCTTGCTTGTGACTGCTGAGAAATGCAGCATATTTATTTCAGAGGAAGGATTCATGATCAGATTTCCTGGGAAACTGCAGAACACTTCTGCCATAAGTGAATTGTAGTTATCCCCGACGGCGTGGGTTGTAGCAAAATTCATGCCAAGGCCAGTTAAGTGTGATGCGTTGAAGATACTTGACTATCATGACCAAACCACTATGTTTGGCCTGCGTACCATGACATTGGCACATAACTGAACAGAATCCGTGGTGGAATCCGTCCTGCTGCTGTTATGGTGGCCCATACGAGACCCTATTGCATCTGCTTTTGGATTTTCCACTGCTTGGGGATGCAGGTGCGAAATGATATGAAGCTCTGTAAGTTTGTGCTGCACTGGCAAGGGCTTTTGGAAGCACCTAGCACTCATGTTACGACAAGACAAGACAGGATAGGAAGGATTCATTTGCTTTCTGTTACTCTTAAGTGCACTCTCCTGTTCCTTGTCACATCCAGTAGCCTCCTTATAAAAGGTTTCTTGAATCAAATCATTCTTACGTCACCCCGACACGACTCACAGTTGTGATTCCCAGCCATTCACTCCTCTATTAAGCAAGAGGTACACATTACTTTCGTAAGAACAACTTGATTTAAGAATGGCGGGTAATCACAACTGCAAATTCTGTCCAGTGGTATTGCATTGTCTCTTCATGGCAAGGCGGTGGGTGCCGAAGCAGGTCCCCGCCTTGGACCCCTACTTAACTGGTGCAGGATTTTTTTCGTATATTCTTCCCTTTGTATTGTGTTGTCTCCGGCCAACTGGGGTTCCACTTTAATCTCTGTGTTTCTAACATTTATTGTAGTAATAAACTCCACGCCTCGACCTGTTTCTTAGGTATTAGAGCTATACGAAGGCAACCTTCATGGTGTAATGTCGTTTTGTGTTAGTTTTCAGTGTTTGTAAGTCCACAACTAAAGCAAAGGCTTGAAAAAGCGAAAGTATTGGGTAGCTCTTGCTCAATAGAGGAGCGAATGGCTGGGAATCACAACTGCGAGTCGTATCGGGGGAACGTCAGAACGACTTGATTTAAGAAACCTTCTCTTTTAAGGAGGCTACTTGATCAAGTGGTATTGCACTGTCTCTTCATGGCAAGGTGGTGGGTGCCGAAGCAGAAGTCTCCGCCTTGGATCCCTACTGGTGCAGGATTTTTTTCGTACATTCTTCCCTTTGTATTGCCTTGTCTCCGTCCAACTGGACTTCCACTTTAATCTCTGTATTTTCTACTAGCATTCACTGTCGCGCTGAGTAGGCCATCAACAAAGGACATACATCTACTCACCAGAAAACAAGGCATAATGTTGCACAGATATGGCAACAGAGAAAACTATGAATTTACACTGACATGTGTCCTAAGCCTTTTATTGCTCAATGAATGTTACTACACTGAGTCAATTATATCAGTGATAGGCATTTCACCAATGTGGTAATGGTGAGTTAGGAGACTTGTCTTGATTCGTTGTGTTTGATCAGTTTTGAGCGACTGGGCTTTGGTTCCCCCCCCTCACCCAAAGGCTACACATTCTTTGTTATGCATGTGGGGACTTTAAGTATGTGGGGACTCATTGCATGATTGACAGGCTTCGTAAGAAATGAGTTCATTAGATTTGATCATGTGCATAGCCCTTTACATTTGATTTGTTTTTTAAATGAGAGAGTGGGACTCTCAGGTAAATATATACATAATGTCCTTTGTAGTCCATCTACATGCATGGCCCGTCCAATAGCACGATATTTCAATCTCCGCAAGGGCGTGTTTTTAAGCACTAGTGTACTGTATTAAGATCTCGAAGCGCAAGAATTCGAAAATACTGACTTTATTGTAATGGTTGCTAGCCATTGTTATGTAATTCATCTGAATTTTAGGTTTCTTACTGTCTTTTTTAAAGCTTGAAGCAAAACGTTCTAGTGGCAAACACTACTATAACATCTGTTGATGTAGTTTATAATAGGTAAATTTTTATGCCTTTGTCCATTCATATCAAGATCTTGGCACTATCCTTTCTTTACTCATTACATGTATTCTTTGAAATACATGAAGAAACCAAGCAACCTTCATGGTGTAATGTGGTTGTGCCTCAGTGTTCAATGTTTGAGAATTCACAACTAATGCAAAGGTTTGAAAATGGAAGTAAGGGCCCTACTGTGTAACTCTTTCATACCAAAGGAATGAATAGCTGGGAATAGCAACAGCTAGTCATGTTAGAGTCATGCAAGAGTCACTTTGCACGGGAAGATATTTTTTTAAGGACGCTACTTGGTCAAATGGTATGGTGTTGGTGTAACATCTTATTCTTATGGATGAAAGTTATAATGTATTTTGAAGCTGTCTATGATTGTAGGCGTATCCTAGCCCTTTGTGTTGTGAACTGTGTGAATTGGTTGGCTTATTTTTAGAATTGGGAAATGAAACATAAAGAATTTCACCAATCGACTAATATATTCTCCGTTTCTGGAGAATTCTTTGCGAGTACTATAAATGTGTGGTCTGAAAGTAAATGGGGTGGCAGACCCTTGTGGATTTTTTTGAACATAGATCTACAAGTGTTGACAGAAAGTATAGGCCTTAACTTGATTGATTTTCCATTAAGTTGTTGAAATTTTAAATCGCTTTTTCTTACTGCTTATTTATCCAAGGAAGTACTACTCACAGTAAATTTAGGACATTGAGGAAATGTATTTGTCATTATTCTCGTGCCTATAACCTGTGACCTGTGTCGGTACCAGCAACAGTTGGCTTTTCACAGGAAGGCAGAGCGTGGCAAAGCAGAGGTCCCACGTTCAATTCTTACTGTTGCAAGATATCTTTCTTATTTTCTTTCCTTTGCCATGTCTTTCTTCTGTACCTTCTGGGATTTCACTAAAATCTCTATTTGTTTCTAAGATTTATTTTTGGAAAAAATGGGAAGGAAAAAAATAGGGTGGATCTTGACATTTTTCAAAGCTGTTAAGAGTGCTGTGCCATGTTTATTGTATTGGCTTGTATTTTGTCATTGTCATTCATTCCGATTTTCTGCATTAACTGAAAACTCTCGTGTCTTCTTTGCATTTGCATGCTGGTAGTAAAATAGAACGTTTCTGATATGCATTTCTCCAAGCACTTCAATTAGCATTTTGGACTTCTTCATTTCCTCTTATATCTTGAAAAGAGTTGTCTGCGTTCATTAATATCTAGTGTGCCCCAACATGAAAATCAAGTTATATCAAAGGAAAAAGTGGCTGAGAACCATTGCTAGTTGTGTTGGCGCAGCCCACGCATCATATGGCTTGAGATGTGTCGTTCTTTAAAAAGTGGCACTACCTTGTATAGAGGCAATGGGTTGGCGAGGTGGAGGTTGCCGCTGAAGATGTTCCACCTTTCAATTCCCACAGATCTAAGATTTTTTTTATTTGTTCTTCCCTTACATATATTGTCTTTTCTCTGTCCCTATTGGGGTTTCTATAATATCACTGATTCATTTATTGTAATAAACCCAAAGCCTTTACTTGTTTCCTCTACTGTGATAGTAGTTTGTACTTGTAAACAATTAAGTCTCCCCCTTAAAAAAAAACAACAAAATTATTTGTGGATCTATTTAAACGAGAGGCTTTTAATATTCAAAGCAAATGTGTCTTTGGGGTCCAGACAGTGGCCATTCAATGTGCAGTGAGTTATTGTGTGCTTAAATGTTTGGATGTATGCAAGTGTTTCACAGGTTACTGCATATCTTACAGTCTTGAATATGTCCCTCAACATTTTTTTTTTGTCAGTGGAGGCATATTATGTAATATTGTTTGCTGGGAACCAAGTACCTAGAGGTAGGAAAGTTGGATTGGTCTTATGAGATTTCATCCCGTTTGAAAGTAAGAGTAATATACAAACATATGTTAAAATTGATTTTGTAGGCCCATGGTCTACCTGAAAAGTTGGGATTTTTTTTCATTTTGTAAAATAGCAGAAGAGTTTGCCTCTGGCTTTCTTTCAATGAATAATACCATTGTCACATATGGCTAATCATAGTATTCATAGAAAGTAAGAGTGTTAGGATTTGCCCTTTTACCTTTCCATAAAGATGCAATTGGCAGTCTCCACCATGTTGAATAGTGTGAACTTGTTTTATGAATCTCTGTTCTTGAAACCATCTTGTTGATTTACTCAAGCTAAGTAGTTTAGAGACTTAGCAAATGAAACAAAGGGAATAAGACCTTCTGTTGGATGCATTGACAGGTAGAAATATTCTTGTTACCCCCCCTTTGATGTTGACAATGATATGCATTTGAACAAGTTATACTTCATGAAGTCTTAGTATGATCAAAGAACAACCGTCTAGTTTACATTTAACATATGATGAAATTAGCTTCATCTTCACTTTATCATCAATGGATTTCTGTGTTGGACTTGACAAAATCAAATATTATACATATATTTCCATTGTTTGAAACATTCGATGTTGAAGCATATACCAATAGTTTTAATCATAGCTTTGCTGAAATTCTTAATACTGGTATATGTTTTTTTTTTTTTATATGGTTTGCTACAATTTGTCAAAATAAAAATTTTATCTTCTTTCAATTGATGTTTTAAACAAAGTTGTATTTATTTTGAGTAAAAAAGAATTACACAACTGATTGCTTGATGAGACTGCGCTAATTTTGGATAATAACGTTTTCTTTCCTTACTTTCTTTTTGTTGCCTGAATATAGAGCTTATATTATACATGGCAAAAAAGAGGCAGCAGAGATGTGGTTCTACATAAGACATCTGAGAGTAGGGTGGACAGAGAAAAGAACAAATAAAAGTATCCTGGAGGAACATGCAACCACCTGCCAACTACTGACATACATGTAACTGAATAACCGAAAACTGGAATATGAAAACAGCTCTCATGGCATCAATACGACAAGGAAAAATAGACGCCCTGGGTAAAAGATGTAGACCATCAACAACCTTTATAAATATTATGTCAAGGAAATCAGTGGGTGAAATTGTCGGAAAAAGCAGGAAAATAGAAGTCTGGAGACAAGTTGTAAGGATATCAAGTGTGGCATCTAACTTCAGCTAGAGATGACCTATCTATCTATTCATCTATCTATCTATCTATCATGTTTGTGAATAAATATATTACATAAGTACACATATGTGCAATTCTTTTTTGCTCTTTTACTTGAACTAGAACACTTAGTGATTAATAGCTTTGTTGAACTTATGTTCGTATTCAAATTTGAATTTATGATTCAGAATCAAAATGTCCACCCGAATCTCGTGAGATTTCACAAAAAGACAGGACTTTGTATTTAAAGCGTTTTGTTTAAGCATGCTGTCTAGTTACATTTATGGCATTCTTTTTACTTGGCAGCTAAAAACATATTTGACCACTGGTTTTAGTTTTCATTACTGGGTGGCTCCAAACTTGAATATCAACATTACTTTTCTTTATCTGGCTGCTCGTTCCCAGGGCTTTCAAAAGAAGGTAAAGTTTTAGGTCAGTAATTTGGTGTGAGATATAGGTCATGCCATGCAAGTAGAGGGTGTCAGAGACGCCATCACTCCTATGTCTGGGTGGATTTGGTTTCGTCAGTTTGTTACCGCGTCATACAGCAGTGCTGGAGCACCAGGCCCCTTTCACCTTGCTTGAAAACTGAGCATATGGTTTTATCAAGACCCATTTCCTTTACATCTTCCTTTAGGGGAAAAGATGACGAATTGATCATGACCAGAACGTTTGATATCTAATTTTATTAAAAATTGAACGGCAGATTGCAAAACTCATTATCCCAGGTTCAAAATTTATTGAATGTATTTTTCCAGGAAAGTCAGCTGCTTTTGAAAGCAGAGATGATCTCAGTGGAGCTTTCAACACATTTTGATTACTGCTTCTTGAGTTTTGTTATTTTACATAATATAGCTAAAAAAACTTACTGAGTTTTGGAAAAGAGCTCTTCAAATACCTTTTCTTTTTTTTAATCGCACTAATGAACGTATACAATGAGCTCACACAAACACACACATTCACTCATCAGAGCAAATATGACATTGCAACCAAAGTTTTGATTTAAGATTACAAATTGCACTGTTTATTAGAGGTGGGGAATTGCATGTAGTCAGAACCAGTGCGGAGAATACAAATCAATGCATGAGAATTTTTTTCTCCCTTTCTTGACCACAGCTATGCTGCAAAATTCTGCATTAAAAATCATTTATGTAACAGAAGACAAAAACAATCCCAAAAACATAAAATTTTAGATATTAGCCTGGGTCTTATCATATTATTACCAGTAACATTAGTTCATTTTATGTATAGATATGTAAAATTCCCTTACAAAAGAAAGAGATTAGATTTTAAAAATGACAGAAATGTTCATCATTTAAATATATATCTGAAT
>JAOWAY010063448.1:0-11591 GCA_028565895.1 Goniobranchus geometricus
TCTCTCTCTCTCTCTCTCTCTCTCTCTCTCTCTCTCTCTCTCTCTCTCTCTCTCTCTCTCTCTCTATCTATCTCCCCCCATATATGTATATATATGTTGTTTAGAGAATCACACCGATGATTATAAAATATATATTATATATATATTAAATTCTGTACACATTCCATATAAAGTGCTTTAACTTATAATTTCAATTTCAAATTTTGCAGCACTTATATATGTGATGTGATGTGAATATTGAGGTATGATAGCTCATGATTTATAAGATAAAATAATTAATTCATTTAAATGTTTTTTTCTTGTTATTTGACCAATTCTTCAGTTTTTGAAGAATATGATTCTTATGCAGACAATATTGTTTCTTCAACATCCAGATATATTGTGATTTAGACAGATCTTTATTATATTTCATAAATATATATATCTATACACAAAATAATAATATATAAAGATGTGCCTACCCTCATGGATTTGTATATTTAAATTCACAGTTTGTAATGTAATTTGATTTCTTTTCTGTGGTTTTGTTATGTGTATCTTTTATGGAAGGCTAGTGGCACTCTTTCAGTGTGAAATATTCATTCAATTATAGGGAAATATATTGAATTGTATGTTAATGTTTGAGGTAATTCAATTTTTTAGATTACCACTAAATGCCAATGCCAGCGGCCAACCTTTCACAAGATTTGGACACCAAAGACACCAGGAAAAATTATTTTGGTTTTGTCCTAATTTACTTACAGATCTTTATCCTTGTACATGCCATGGTTCAGTTGTGCCTAAAGTTATTGTAGTGTGTTTTTTTTATATTTTACACAAGTCAATGCCTTTGCAACTTACAATCACATTAAACAGTTAAAACTGGTTCAGGCCATATCGCTTTGATAGTAAGTAATTATTTGTTCTGCTTATTGGTTTAAGGGAATCTTAGCATTTAAATAAATTTAAATCGTTTTACCATCTAACATGATTGAAGAGCATTTTATAAAAAAAGAACATTCTAAAGATTTTGTTTTAAACTTTCAATAAATTTGCACACAAGTCATTGGCTTATAAACCTACAACCACATTGAACAATTAAAATCAGCACAGCCCTTAGCACTTTGTTAGTAAGCAATTAATGTTCAGTTTATTCATGTATAAGGCATTTTTGCAACCCCATACCAGATTGAAAAGTATTTGAGGAAAGAAAGTTGAACTTTCTGAAGATTTTGTTTCACCTGCCTTTGATGAAAAAGGGATCAGAGGAGGGGAAGTATAAGTGAGGGTGAATTTGATACCTTATTTCTTTTACATTATTTCTGCCCCTAACTTGTACATCTCTACCACATTTCTGAGGGAATATGATTACTAAAAAAGAACAAGAAAAACAACAAATAATGTAGCTGAATAAGTCAATGTCTCATATGAACACTATGTGCATAAATTGACATATGTCTTTGCTGTAGTCTGATAACATACCGGTACAAATTTTAGTCTTTGAAGAAATGTCTGCTGCTTTCATCCAAGCTCTTCTTTTTAAAAGATAAAATTTTAATTTCATTGCAGTTATGTTTATGTCCCTAGTATAAGAAATTGTACAAGCCATAAATATTCTTTTTATGATATTTATCTTAAAGAGACTTACAATATACAAAAGATGGATACTAGTCCATCAACCCAATTTATTAAGATTTATAGGGGAATTATTCCTCTCTCCCTCTTACCTTTTTCTCTCTATCAACTAGCAAATTATTGCAACTTACTGCATGTTGCAAGACCACCTCTCAAGTCACATAAGTTGAAAATCCATGTTATGCAGTCTCATTTCGTAGGTTGATGAGCATTAAATGTCAAAATGGTGATTGCCAGCTAGAACAAGTTTAAAAAAAAAAAAAGTTATGATTTATCCTTTTTACTGTATGACAGTAAAATTGTTACACATTTAAGGTTTTTTAAACGTTTTTTTTCACCAAGTCTGGACCACGGCATTTCTTTCGTGCATCTTGGTAAATCTAATTGCTCCTCTATCCATTTATCAGTAACATTCCATGATCTGTCTTCTGACATGCATACTGTTTTTTTAAATTTATTAATATTTTTATCATATTGCCTGTGTTTTTTTGTGACTGCCAATAAGAGATCATTTATTTCTTTATCAGGTGCTTGACTATTGCAAGTCAGCTTATCTTACTGTTATTTTGAACTATAGATCTAGTTGGTGATGCCTTTCCTCTTTTTTCGTACAATTTTATATAATTGATAAAGCCTTTTTTTATTATCATCTTATAGATGTTTTTGTTCCTTATTCATGATTAAGATGTCATTTGTTTTGTGTAAAATAACACATTTTAAAGCATAATAGACTTAAACTAATCGTTAACTACAGCCTAATGTAAGATGGAGAAAAACTCATTTAATTGTTAATCAAAACTTTATTACCTATTCTAAGTCCTCCGTGTCTAAAATAGTTTATAGCTTGAGCGGACCTAGCTTTAAAGAAATACATTATTAGATATATCTAGGCATCTAGAATCTATTGGCCTATTGGCTGGAGTAAGACCCCAAAAATTGTACTGCTAGATCTACATGCTGCATCTAGTTTTGCCTCTTTAGACTCAGGAAGGTAGCTTTGAAATGGAACACTTTCTTAACAGAAAAAACGCATATGCTAAATTTCAAGCTGCCTTGAAAACACAAGTGCAGCTGACTGCCAAGAGGGAAAACTGTTAGGTATCTGCTGCAATGAAGTTTTTTAGCACCCCCACAAGTCAACAGTTGACAACCATATGGCTTTAGTGGAAGGTACCAAATGAAAGACAGTAAATGCTTATGGTCAACCCTTGAAATGTCATGTAACATTTGGTCATGTACTATTGAGAGAGAAAACAGAAATGAGCTTTGTTAGGAGTGGGTTTCTTTGCTGCCACAACCATTATATCACTGGGTAAGACTGACTGTCTGCCTGTTACGTAATTTTTGCAGTAGCAGGGGGTGAATGGTGAGTCCACACCAAAAGCTAAGCACTGCAGGAGTGCTATCTGGACAGGGAGATTGCCATACAAGCAGAGGAAGTGAGGGCAATTCTGAAAGACAAATAAGTGTCTGTCATCACTGAGGAAGAAGAGAGGGCAATTCTGAAAGACAAATAAGTGTCTATCATCACTCATGAATGTCAGATGCAATAGAAGATTTGTTCTTAATGCCCTGGCTGCTCCTCTGAGATTACATGAAGGAGCCATCAAGAGCTGCCATTTGACACAGTAAATACAGATGCAGCAAATCACTCGACTGTAACTAAAAATTTAGTATTAATTACTTATTGGTCTTGAAAATAAGTAAAAACAGAAAACAAAAATACACTTGCATAAATTGTGCATGGTTTTGAATTTGGAGTGCATATTTTGTGCATAATTTGTTTACAACTTTTGCATACTTCCATAGAGTCAGTTTTGATTCCCATAAGTTTGGCCTATAATCTCTTGTCTAAAAGAATCCTTTCTCAGTTTATTCTGGGTGGGGATGTTAAGCTGGAGAACATTCTTTAAGATCGTGTCTGTGTTGACCAAGCTAATCTGTGTGGTCTCAGGATGTAGGCCTATAACTGGTTACTTGTTATGCTTACAATTTAAAATTTGTACTACAATCTAGTAGCTACATAAAATTAGATCTGAACAACTAATTGTTGGATGATACAACTATGCATTGGTTAAAATATTTTTTAAATTAGTGTTTTCCATGAACTTAATAAGAACAATCCTTTTCCTCAACAATCCAAATGTGGAAGAAATTGATTGCAAAAAGGTTATGGTCTCAATAGATACAAAGGAGAATTTGGATAGCAAATTATGGACATAGTAAAAAGAAATGTTGAAAAAAAAAAAAACAAAAGCAGGGGGATAGAAAGAAAGAAAAGGTGGAAATCACAATGAATTATGTGCCTTTGCCTTTGAATTGATAACTGTATGTTATGTAGTGTAACTGAATATTGGTAGGGTCGTTGTTTTTTTTATTTGGTCCTTTACCATTACTTCATTTGTTCCTAGACACAAATGTCTGATGACATTAGATGTAATTGTCATGCAGATAGTTTGTTCCATGACAGATCAGGCCTTTAAGGCTTTCTTGTGCCACAGTTTCTTTGTGTATTTGTACCTATATATGTAATAATGATGAAGAATTATTCCTCTTTCTTTTTCAATTTTTATCTACAAGAATGCACTTCTGCCCAGTTTTATTTATTGTTTCTGAAGACATGAGAAAAACACTGTGATAATATCCGCTATTTAAGTGTAGTGAAATTCCCTATTTAATGTTGTACCCAAATTCAGAAACTCATAACAAAGTTTACAAGTCCCTCTGTTATGCCTTAGCTCAGCAATCAAATTAACGGTTACTCTATGAAACATGAATTCTCCTTCAAATTAGGATCCCTGATGGTAAATGGAATATATAGCTAGTGGATTAAAATAAAGATTTCACTTTCAGGATGCTATTACCCTTGATGTAATCATGCTTACAGTCACAGTGACATTTTCAGAGATGATGTCAACACAAATACACTGAACAAGAGTTATATAGATGCAAATACATTTCTCAAACAAGGACATTGCTGTCTTTCACAACCAGGTGCTTCTTTGTGCAGACTTGAGTGTGACAAATTGAGTAAATTGCTTTTATAAGAATATTCCATGTAATAGAATAGATTGTGCAATAACAAGAGGATCCGGTCTTGTTACTCTTCCAAAATCATGTTCATGGGGAAACCGCTTTGTTTGTCAAGCTGTGCAGTGGAGGAACTCACATTTATAAAACTGAAAAATGAAAGCAGTTTTGTCACATTTATTCTCCTGTGAAATCTGTCTTATAATATATAATGTCAAATTACTTTGTTTTTGCAAAATGAATTAGATTTACTCAAAGGGTTTTCGTCATGTCTTCAGTTGCATTTCAAAATTGTTTCCACAGCCTTTGTTTGTATTTATAACAGATGCATAAATCATGATTTGCATAATAATGAAAAACACAAAAACTGAAAAGTGTTTTTTTTCTATTTTGTCCCTTACGAATCTTATTTATTTCCATGAATTCATGCTTTGATGAATTTATTTTTATACAATTTATATAATTTTGTGCCTCTTATAGATCTGTTTAAATCAAATCATACTTTTTGTGCACTAGAATTTTTGTTGTTTGGGGATTTTTTTCTCACTTTTTAGTGCTTAGAATGAATTGTCAGATTTCTGCAACACATTATTCCGAGGAAGAATAGTGTTCCTCTTTAGTACACATCAGTTTGATGAAGTGGGTTAATGTTGAACCCCATTATCGAAAGACAAGAAAAATTGACAGTGTAGACCAGGTTGTCTGTGTGATACACTGGAACTTACTCAAAATTGCCCATTATGTCATGCATCAGGGTTAGGAAACCACATTCATTGACGTAAAGTGACTCAATCATGCCATTCATATAATAGATATAAAGGTATGTGTATATTTCACATTGTACAAATTGGGTATTTTTGAATTTTATGTGTGACATATATGACATCAAAAACTTCTCATCCATAATATCAATATAATTAAAGGAAAAAGTGTCTTCTGATAAGGATTTTTACAATTTGAAACAATTTGTTGGTGTCAAAACTCTGGTTTTAATTTCTTTCTAAAAATATCCATAATCTGATTCAATCTAAAATAAATATATGTGGTATTGATAGGTACATAATTACATATGTACAAGAGAAGGGCAGGGAGCGTTTGTATTGATCTGCCTTTGTTGATGTACATCTCAGTTGTAAGTTGTCAGCTTTATTTACATAGAAATTTGTACATATTCTTGAGATACCTGACAGTTCTGCATTAATTTTTTGTACCTGATTTTGCTATTCAAGTTGTGGTAAAGTTATGGGCTTGATCTTTTTTACACTCTCAGGATCTTGAGGAAGGGTCATGGAATCTCTAAGGGCACTTTTCTGCTCATGTTCAAATTCCATAGAAGAGTCCATGTTCCATAGTTCTCTTTACTACAACTCCATATACTCCCCCCCCCTATCTGTTTTGGTTACCATTGCTTTTGTCTGCTCAGGCTTATCCAATCAAGAATTGTAATGAAGGTTCCTCTAACAAGACATCATTATAATATGATTCATGTTTGCCTACACCATCCTTTACTAAATTTCTATTCATTGTTAATAGGTATCAGATGTAGAGTGTTCTCATTTGATGTTCTACATCATACATCATTTGCTTTCTACTGGGGGGACTGCCCCACGTTGAGATTGGAAGATTTCTTCAGGCCCAAATTCTGACATTTCTTAATAAATAATAATAAAACAAAATTTATGTAGCGACTTTCTTTAACTTGAAGTTCAAAACGCTTTACCATTAAAAACAATAAATAAAAAAACAAACATGCACATTTCTATATGTAATACATATGCCCATAATCTTTATAAAGAATAAAACATGAATTAGTATAACATCATAAGAATTAAAATAAAGAATGACAGCACATGCAGATGATCTATGCATTTATATAAAATAAAGCATGAAGCATTGTAAGTTATAAGAATTACATTGGATGACAATAAAAAATGACAGTTGATCCAAAATCCTAGATAAAATCATAGAGCAATCACTTATAATTGGGATATATTGATAAACGATGTAAAACACCAAGTCTTGGCTTTGTTTTTAAAAATTGACAAGCTGTCATAGGATAAAAGTAGTTCATGGAGGCTGTTCCACATGTCAGGACCTGTAAAATGAAATGAATGCACACTGTAATTTTTAAATTGGATTCTAGGTTTTACTGAAACGGACTTTTCTTTTGAGCGAAGGGGTCTGGTTGGTCTGAATAATTTCTAGAGATCTTTCAAATAGGAAGGGAACGAGGGATCGTTTCATTATTGATAGGTGAGCATCACAATTCTACAGTCAATTCTAAAGTTTATGGAGAGCCAATGGAGGTCTTTTAAACTGGGAGACATGTTCTTCCGGACACTTTCCTCACTAATCTAGCTTCATGGTTTTGAACCCTCTGGAGTTTCTTTATTCTTTCGTCTGTAACTCCCTTATAAAGAGAATTACAGTAGTCTAGTCTGGAAATGAAAAAAGATAGGATAAGCTTCTTGGTGGTTTCCTTATCAATTAGATATCTAAGCTGACTGATTTTTCTCAGTTCTAGATAACATACTTTCCTGACATGGGACACAGCCTTATTCATGGACAAATCATTATTTAGAAAAGAAAATAAAACAACAAAGTTTTTAGCTCTGTTGATAGAGGTATCTATTCACCATTGATAAGGACATTTTCTGTTTCAATATTTTAAATTATATTTGGTGTTTCCACAAGCATAGCTTCAGTTTTCTCACCGTTCATTTTCAACTAATTTGCGGTCATCCATTCTTTGATTGATGTTATACAAGATTCCAAATCGGCTAACATTTGAGAAACTTTTGACAGGTGAACTGATTTGTAAAGCTGAGTGTCATCAGCATAAGCATGGTATTTAAAACTAGGATATCTAAACAAGAGGTTGAGAATACAATGAGAAGTGGACAGGTCCAAGAACTGAGCCTTGGGGCACTCCAAAATTTACAACAAAAGAATTTGACTCGTGAACTCCAATCACAACTTTCTGTTGTTGATCAGATAAATAAGACTTAAACCAGTTTAAGACTTTCCCCTGAATACCAAAAGTTTGAGACAGGCAAGATATTAAAATGTTGTGATCTGTCGTGTCAAATGCTGCAGACAGATCGATTAAAGCTCGCATTGATGTTGGCCCGCATCAGTTGCCCGCTTGAGGTCAGATGTTACTCTCAGCAAGACTGTTTCGCTTCTGTGCTGCTTACTTTTATGGGCAGATTGAAACCTTTCTTTCTTAGAGTTATCAGAAAGCTACCTAACAAATTGAGAAAGAACAATTCTTTATAAGACTTTAGAGAGGAAGGGTAGGTTGGATATGGGCCTTTAGTTTTTCATGGAATTTTGATCTAAAATACTCTTTTCAATAATGGTTTGACATATTATTGCTTGTTTCAAAGTATCAGGAACAATGCCTAAGCAAAGTGATTTATTTATGAGACCAGTAATGTAAGGTACAATGACATCTACACATTCAAAGAAAAGATCTATGGGCAGAAGGTCAAGCTGACAGAATTTTTGGGGTGAATTGAGTATATGTTTCTTTACTTCATCTTCATTAATGGTGTCAAAGTCAATAAAACATGGACAATAATTTTGAGAATCCTCTGAAGCTTGTAGTTCTTTAGCAGATTTGTCCAGACCTGTCTAGTCAATTTAATTTTATCAACAAAGTAGTCATTAAAAACTGTAGGCAAATTTTCTGTAGGAATTTCTGATGGAAATGTTAGAGCTTCAACCTTTCCCAAAAGACCATTACATATTTGGTGTAATTCTTTACAAGATCCACTGCCCGAGATCTTATCATAGACATAATGGCGTTTTTCTCATTTTAGAATTTCCACAAATTTTCATTTTTGTGCCAAATACATTTCTTTGTGTACAACAAGACCACTCTTTTTCTACTTTCTCTTGAATTTCCTTTTCTCCTGCTTCGCGCCTTTATCTGGTTATTAAACTACGGTACGTTTGGTCTTGATGTGATGGTTCTTGTTCGGTGAGGGGCATGTTGATCCAAATGTCTTTAAGACAGTTGTCTGTAAATTCTGTAAAATTGTTTATCAATCAACTTTGCAATTTTGTAGACAAGTCATGTTTAAACTGATGTCAATCTTCCTGGTGTTTCTGGATGAAATTTGTTGTTTCTCTCGGATAGGCTTTTTGATGTCAAGTTCGAACGAAATGGAAAAGTGATAAGAGACACGTGTGAAACCCTGTATTAACTAAAAACAATAGATAAATGTTTCTTAAGCAGTTACTAAATGATTTTTCTTCCTCCCCAAACATAAAACCATACACTTGCTTATTTGAGAGTGTTCTCAGGATAAACTAGCACCTAGATTAGAGCCTATACTGTCATTTGTTCCATTTGTTGACATAACACAATATATGTTTTTGTTTTCTTGTTTTACTCTTGCATTAACAGCTAAAAGGACAAACACCAATAGAGAGCTGATATAAAAAAGAAAACACAAATACAACAACAACATGCATGCCAAACTGAGAGTCAGTTTTGAACAGAAAAGCAAAATACAGAATTTGAAAGTTGTTGTATTTCAATTTTTCAAACACTGAATTTTGATTTCACAGCCAGATAGCCAGATTATTCTCAATGATGGTTTGAAAATATAGACTGATTCGAAAAAGAATAGGTACTCATTACATGGACACTATTTCCTTTTGAGTTGATGTTATTTTGATTGATTTTTTGATATTTGAAAAAGGTGTTAATGACTTTTTTGTCATCCTATGAACAGCACTTTTATTAGAATTTGTAACTTGTGCAAAAGTCCCAATCTATTGATTGTCTTCTGTAAATATCTTCATATCCATGTTAAAATGTCTACCCTCCATGATTTAAGAGAACATTGTTTGCTAACATCTCCTTCCGCTGCCTTACTGAGGCC
Organism: Goniobranchus geometricus; assembly: GCA_028565895.1. NCBI lineage: Eukaryota > Metazoa > Mollusca > Gastropoda > Nudibranchia > Chromodorididae > Goniobranchus > Goniobranchus geometricus. Next base: position 9,540 of record JAOWAY010063448.1, read on the forward strand.
TTTTGATTAAACAATTCTTTCCCACTTGTTCCAACTCTGCAGAAGTAGATATTTGCTTTTTTTTGTTCCATTTTTGTGCACTTTCTCCATTAACAGCTTAGGCAAAGTATTAAACTGTATCAGCACTGCTGACAGTCTTTGTTAATTGTACACACATGTAAAATCTCATCCCTTTCACTCCTCAAACTGGCATCATTTTTTCATAAAGAATATAACTTGGGGATTTGAAGATGTCTCTTATAGGCAAGTCTTTTTGCATTTCTAGAGATTATTTAATGCCGCAAATTTTCATAAGTTCTCCATTGTTGTATATGATGGCTTGATACAGCTGTAATGGTCACTTCCCCATTACTTCTTATAAACTCTGTCTCATTTCATTTTCCTGAGCTTAATGTTTATCTATATTTTAAAAAATGTCACCTTATTTTCAGTTAACTTCATCTGAAATTTATTGAATCAACATTCAAATAATTGTATAGTAAATGTTTCTCTTTGTAAAATATTTAGGGATCTTTTTGAATTTATATCAAACATGAAAATGTCAAATATTTACATGCATATGTAACTCTATGCCTGTGTATCATGATAGAGAAAACGTCTATTTCGTCATATATTATGATTGATACAGCCTACTGTAGTTTACAGTTCTGTCATGTTTTAATCATTGGAACTAATCTCATGAATGCTTGCGATTAAAGTTTGATTTTATTAGTAGGATAATTTATTTTAATAATGTTTTGTTGTTGGTGTTGTTGTTTTGTTTTGTTTTTGTTCTTTTAAATTTCATTTACACTTAAGAAAGACTATTAATTATTATTACTGATGATATTTGTCAAAAGACTCATTCTTATTCATACATAATATTCTTTTGTAATGATTTTGGTGAAGTCGTGCAGAATGAATATATATATATTTATTCAACTATAGATACCAGTATTCAATACCTAATGACTAGTTTTTTTTTATTTAGACTTAAAGAAATTTTTGTTCGTTTCATTCTCATTATTTTCTATAGAATTTTAATGATCTTTACAGACATTGGCTATTACGCTTGTCAAGTCTGTTTGCCTTAACTGATATTGTTGGGGTTTTTTTGTTTGTTTTTGCTTTGTTTTGGGGTTGTTGTTTTTTTTCTGTCTTTATTTAAAAAGCTGATTAGAAATATGACAAACTTGAAAAATATTACCAGTACGTGCCTGTGATATGGAGAGCATTTGAGTTGGCCTGTACTGAAGATATAAAAACCTGATTTGAGATCTAGATTGATAAATATGATGCTTCTTAAAGTCAGAGAATTAAATTTCACATTAACTTGAATTTCAATACAGTCATGTCGGCTGAATAAAATATGTCCAGTAAATTACTAAGCTTTAGCATCAAACAGAAGTAATGGAAGTAATATTTGGATTTAAATTGTTCTCTGTTACCTTTTTGTGCTTGTATTATTTGGTCAATTTAATTCTGTTTTTGGTGTAATTTGGTGGGGGTAGAGGAGAATAAAAGAAAGAAATGTGTCTCTCTCATATGCATCCTAAAATGTATTGCCGTATGAGTAGAAAATAAATAGGCCTAAGTACTGCACTCACTAACAGTAACAAGAACAGATACTTCAAATCAAAGTCAGCTCAGAACCGTTGTTTTATTTCGGTTTTCTGAGGATTGGAAGTTATTGAACTGACAGAAAAAAAGAAATAATACACATCAGCCTTGTTTCCTTTCAAATCATTTATAATTTGATTCTTTGTTATGCAATACCTTTGCGTGATTCTGCTTTCAAAATAAAATTATTTTCAACAAATTCAAAGAAATTTTGTTAATCTTCTCTATTGTGCATGCATGCATATAGTGTGGAAGATGGCAGGAGGTGCATATTTTATGGTTGTGTTATGCCCCCCATCCCTCCACACCATTCTCTGTCTGTCTGTTTGTCTGTCTGTTTGTCTGTCTGTTTGTCTGTCTGTCTGTCCTGTCCTGTCCTGTCTGTCTGTCTGTCTGTCTGTCTGTCTGTCTGTCTGTCTGTCTCTCTCTCTCTCTCTCTCTCTCTCTCTCTCT
>JAOWAY010063558.1:0-11589 GCA_028565895.1 Goniobranchus geometricus
ATGTTGCCAACTCATAAAACGATAAGAAAAAACAAAATAAAACAGCAAACGAACAAAACAACATTTAACCCTTAAGAATTATACGAACTTTAATAAATTCTATAAACTTATCACATGAACCATGGACAAATACAAAGAAGGTCAGATCCTCACTGGGAGACAAAGAAGACGTTGAAGGAAGAAAACGCCTATCAATACCATATGGATTAGAAAAGACAAAATCAAGACAGCCACCAAAATCAGGCTATAAAGGACCCTTGTTAAATGAGTACCAACCTTCAATAGTGGAACATGAGCGCCGACAAAAGCCGAAGAAGAAAACTTAGATGCCTTCCACAGAACACAACTAAAAAAAAGATCCTAGGAATTATTCGATATCCTGTGAAAATCCCAAATGTCTCCCCCTATCTAAAATGCAACGAAAGACCCGCTTTTCTCTCAAATTCTTGAACATTGTTGGTGCCTCTTTGGATATATTTTGAGGAGAGATGCAGAAAGGCCTGAAATTCTATTTCACTAAAAGCCCCGAACAATTTGCAGGACGTCCACCAATCACGCTACCAATCACCCTGAACAACGACCTCGCCAAACTAAAAGATGACACAATGCCATGGATTAAAATCTTATTCTAAAAGCTTTCAAATGTGTCTGAAAACTCAACTTTTCAAAGCTGTTTTTGGCCATGATAAAAGACAAGAGATGGATAATCATTTATAATATTCTTTCAGGTACCTGAACCGTCCTAAGCCTTAAAAGCCGGCACAATTGAAAATGATCACATACCTCTTCCTGTCTCTCGCCACCAATATCACGGTTGTAGTTCCCTGGACGTCCAACAAATCTGTGGAAAAAAATAAGAAAATAATCCATCAAAGAAGTGGGCCATTAAAAGCAATCTTTATACAACTTAAGTAAAATGTGAGATAACGGGACAAGATTTCTAAACTTCCACTGGGTAATCTAGGGGAATTTTTCAAGAGCAGACACTGATTGTGACAACTGTTGATCAAATCATTTGTTTGCTACAGGGGAATTCTACCCACCTTACTTAACACATTTATTAATATCAGTGGATATCAAAGAAAACTAATATTACATGGCTTTGAAGCTTCAAAGTAAGCATGAATGAAAAAAATGATATGCTAAGTATGACCTCAAATCTTACTTCTGTTTTATGCTACAAAGCCAAAACTTGCATTAAAATTATGAATGTTTCCTTGTGTTTCGGTTGAAATTCATGAAAAAAGTGGTATTTTCTCAGGGCTGTTGGTAGGAATATAAGGTGCAAACAAAATGTCTCCATTTAATTAGATCACCAGAGTGGGAGCTTTCAGTACGTTACAGATAGCATGTATAAGGGCATATTATAATAGGGCTACATACAGCCCTAGTAAAAACTTATTTTCCAAATCATCTCAAGATCCAGGAACAGAGCTGAATACAGACAAAAAGAATTTTTTTTGTTAGTATGATCAGACTTTTGAAGAAGATCTGATCCTGATTTGATTTTTGTTTTGGTTGAGTTTTTTCCCCTGTTTTTCTGTTGAGACAGAATACCAAACATGCTCTTGTTTAATTCTGGCGAGTGAGTCTGATTTCAAGCTTTTAACCCTGAATTAACCAATAAACCATGGAACGTGCTAGAAAGGATGAGGGCACAATACTAATGACTTCTGATGAATCAAAAGACTATTTCAAGGAAACAAATCAGAGACTAGCCATTAAAATATATAAGGTATTTCTGTAGCTATGGTTGCTTTGAGGTTTTCATTACAAACAGCAAGCTGGATGTTGCCAACATGTTGCCAATATAGAAAGTCACTAAGGGTGGCTGCAACTCATTAGGGGCTAAATGCAGCCCTGTCGTATACATTGTGACCCATTTAGAAATGAGCCTCCAAGGATTGTAGATATGGGTCTCCTGAGAATAATGTGAAAAGAAAAAAAAAGGGCTGCTACATTAGGAAACCATTGATGCAGCATCTCAGGAAATTCATTAACTCAGAAGAAGCAAGTATGAACATGGCATGACATTTCTTATTGAAACTGTACATTTCTTAATCTCCATACTACATAATTTTATTGACCAATTATTTTGAATTACCTTCCAATAGATCATCCAGTAAAAATTCTAGTTTGCCTTACAGACTTTTCATCCGATATAAACTAAATCAACAGAATTTATACGGAAAATGTTGTCATTGTCCTAACCTGAGCTGTTTAAAAAAGCTTTTTACTTTTCTTTGTACTCACTTAAAACATCAAATGAAAAGCAACAGTAATGTCACAGACATGAAAAGACAGGAAGCAAAATCTTTAGAAATTCTGAAAAGTTCTTACTTTCCCTTCATGAATGCAATGTAGAAAAGAGAAGCAAAATGATTCACAAACTGGAAAAGAAACATTTTTAAGGTGAAGCTGTCTTCCCATTCTGTCAGGGTTTTGTGCATCTCTGGAAAAAGAAAGGTTAAAAAAAAAAGTAAAAAAGGCAAAAAAGTTATATCTCATGACCTCAGTATGGACAGTCTGCAAGAAATTAGGATCTTAAGGGTGGAAAGGAAAATCAGAGTAAAATCAGCATCTAATGATAGATTAAATAAGTTTCAAAGCAATCCTTTTAAAACCTGGATCAGAATTGTTCCATCCAATACTAAGCAAGTATGTGGTACACTTGATATCAATTTTCTGACCCTTGTGTTTTAAATATAATCAACAAGAAGGAGAAAAGCTTTGTTAAAAACCCCATGAAAGATATGCTTGGTTCAAGGGATTCCTTGAGATACGTCGCTGACAACAAAAAACCCACAACAACAACAACAAATGAGTGTCGAATCTCAGGCCAGTCAGTTCTGGGCATTGTGATATTATGCCCTACCTTGTAATATCATACACAAATAAGGAAGGCTTCTTCCACTTGGCTGACAAGACTAGACATTTCTTTCTGTACGATTCAAAATGCTTTATAGCTGGTGCTTTTCTCCATTTTCTGTGGCATTATATGGAATGAGTGACATTATCATTCCTGGACAAGATACCAATTTTCCCGAGCTTTCTCCCATGATAGCTAGAACCCATTGTGCGCTGTAGCAAACTATTTCAGGAACAAGGGAAATATCCAAGACGTTAGGCATTCATGTCTGCTGCTAAATCTTAAATACATATTTTTCAAAGTAAAATACTGAGTCTAGCAAGTTTAATGTGGTGCTAAGATTGTTTTACTTAAAACACAGTAAAGATTGATGACACAATAATTACCGAAATTGGTCAACCATTCCGCAATGATCTGGTACACTTTGCCCAAGACAATAATGGCCACCAAGTTGATGCAGGCGGCAGTGATGGTTGTGATGGTTGAAGACATCTCTTTAATGGAAGATTCACCTTTGGCATAGAGAACAGCAGAGACAGTCATACGATACACTATGACCCCAAAGACGGCAGCAATGACCACACAAAGCTGATGAGGGGATAAATTGACAAAGTATTAAAATTTCTGTTCATAAAAACACATTTGAGGCCAGAATAGATATATTACACAAACCCTGTTGATCTTTTGCCCACTTGATATAAAATTCTATTTTTTCATATACTCAATTCAAAAACATTTTCTCTACATGGCTAATTTGCTCGCAGTCAAGAAAATTGTGCAAGTTTAACTAACTTTTATTCTTTAATGAGAAACTTGCCCCAACAGTTCCTACTTGGGAAACCTATGTCACTTTAGTTCTCATTGGACAAACCTGTGTCTCACTAATTCTCATTTGAGAATAATTCTTACCATAAACAGTACAGCCCAGACAGATGAAAATGAGCGCATGAACTTTGATAAAGATGGCAAGTATGGCTCCTCTTCCTGTAGACATAAGAGAAATCATTTCAGTGGATATCATGAGGACATTAGGAATCATCATTTTGCCAAAGAGTCATTGATTTCCTCACCACATGACATGCAATATTTGTCAAATAGTTCACATATTCATATCTCTTGAATGTTCAACTGTAAGGATGTGAAAATAATCCTAAAATTTCTTTTTAAAAATTACATATTACAAGTGGTATGTAACTTAAAGGAAAGTAAAGTGTGTATGATGAAAATGTCAAAACAATAAGAACAAAGGTCAACACTTTGTTGCAAAGTGCTCCTAAATTGCGACGTCAGCCAGGCAACAAAAGCAGCGATGAATTAAAAATTGAAAAATACCTTCACAGGTTGCTTTCTGTTGTTCTTTTCTTTTTTCTTTTTCTTTTTTTTTTTTTTTCCAATCCTGATCTCTTTCAAAAGAATGCAAGAGGGAAAAAAAAAAGCAATAACTAAGGGCACCCATTGAAATCATAAAAATGCAGCCAAAATTATGAGCTCAGACAAAATTCTGCAAAATGATTAATGGTTCCAGTGGGTGGGGGTATGGCGGTTGGGAGAAATGCAGAAGAAGGGGTTTGAAATAAGCGATGATTTGCATCATTTTGCCAAGCAGGCTGACAAGTTAAGGAATGGAATTCCATAAAATGAATGAAGAATACTTTATAAATTTGTCATGTCATTTTGGCAAATTGAAAAATCATCCAAAAACAAAACTTCTCAAAGGAGAGATGACAAAAGAAGGTTTTTCTTCCCTCACAGATCTTGCAAAGAAAGAACGAAAACTGTGGCTTGCAGCCTATTAACATTTGATGCCACTCAAACATTTTGATAGGTTCAAAGAAAAAAAAATTCTCATAGAGCTAAAATTCCAAGCCAAGAAGGAGGTACTTTTGCAATAACTTTTATCAAATGAATCAGAAGCATGGAGAAAAGAAAGGGGAAAAAATTCCATCTTGGAAATGAAGGAGCACATCTGTGTCTATTTGATTGCCTAGGAGAAGTAAAACCATTTATATCCACATGTCCTCCAGACCATGGGACCAATTTGCACATGCTTAACTGTGAAATTTAAAAATAATAGTGTATGCAGGGTATTTATAAAAAGTGTTACAATTTTCAAACTTTTGACATGGCGTCAAGTTGTGTTCCAAGGACCTTGCAACCTCAGATTAGATTTATTTATAGACAAAATTCATTGATGATGGGATTGCCCTGTGAGGTCATCTTTCTCTTCTTTTTTTTTTGGGGTTTTGAAAAAAAAAAAATAGGAGGTGCCACGAGTTAACACATTTTAATGGCATCATTCAAAGATTATATGAAAGAAATCTGTGCATTGCCATATTAAAAAAGTATGAGTCTTTTTACAAATATTCAGAAATTATACTGTGGAAAATTGTAGCACATTTTTTCAAACATCCTGTATGTCACTCTTTTCATCCGCTAAAACATAAATTTTATCTGCACTAGATGCGGTGCACGTAATTTCAGGTGTGGTTTTTTTTTTGTTTATAAAGATCTCCCAACAATTTTAAAAAAATTGTTTATCCACTTTTACATTTCTTCATGGCTTGCAGCAAATCCCGTTTGATTTAAGGGTTGCCAACATAGACCCGATGAAGTAAGTGTTCTATGAATTATAGTGATGGAGATTTCTTTTGAGATCGAACTTGCACATCTTGACTGCTATGGTTTGGGTGTTTTTTTTTTCATAGGTTTTTTTATGTAGCACACAAATCTTTATAAAATAACATTAAACAATGAGTGTAAGTGTTGGTGTCTCCATGTGTGAAAAAGGTGTGTTTGGAGAATGTATGCACATGAATGTGTACGTCAGCTAGTGTGTATCTATGTGAATATGTAAGTCTGTGAATGTATGTGAAAGAATAAGAAGTGTTGTCAATGATGTGAGAAATCATTTGCTATCACATCAAACACATTGCAAAACTTATACATGACATGTACCATGTTAATTCTAAATATAATATTTAGACACTAAACTGTAAACTCAACTTTGGTATAAGTAGGTGAACTTGATCTAACAACATTGGAAACAATGAAGGACTGCAGTAGAAAAGTCTTCACCAGAGAGAAAGCATTGAAGTTTTTTGTTCTGAGGTATTCTCCCGGCTATTTTTATTCAATAACTGCTTCCACATTGATAAACACTTTCAGGATGCTGACAGAATTGGCCATCCAAAAGTCTGACCTTATAATTGGTAGCTCAAGGTAGCAATGAACTTTTCAGATCCATTTTCCGAGACATGAACATTTGTCAATACCTTTATTTTCCAGTTCTAAATAAGTTTCACAATATCCTGAATCTTCAAAAAATCCCCCCTCTCAGTTACAGGGATTGGTGTGATGATAAGATCTGAACTTTACTCCCAATACAAAATGATGCACATGATCCTCACGTTTAATGTAGGCCTATGATTGTGAAGAACCTTGAGCAAAACCAAAGATATTGGCTTAAGAAATAAATTAAATCTATTTATCATGATTGTTATTATTTTTATTATATATACTCGAAAAACAATGGATCAATGTAAATTGAGAACATTCCATTGTGTGTATTGCATGATATGGGGCATCGTTCCACCCCGTCTCATCACACATATTCACTTACAGCTTCCCCTTGACAAAGTGAGTAAGTGATCAGTTTTCTTCTCATCAATTTCCACATTATTCTTTAACAGAAGTGTTAAAATGGCCTCCTCAAAACATTTTCCCTCTCATGTGGTAGTTGTGGGAAGCCGCAGATTTATGGAGTATGTTTTCTACCATTTACAAATGCCTTTAAATTTCACATCTAAATTGAAGAGCAACAATATAAATTTTCAGAATTTTTCTTCACTCAGTAATAAACCATAATGTACTACAAAGTTTACTCCATTATAATATGATAACCATAATAGTATTTTACATGTCTAAGAACAAAATGTATCCTTAATTTTACACTTTGGCTCTGTTTCACTGAATATCATCGGTGTAATTCCCTGATCGTCTCCCTTCGCTAAAAAACATTTTTTTAGGAAAAAGGCAGCTATTCACACTCAACATGCCTGAAACAATTATTATAGGCAAATAATCCTTTAAAAGGTGTGTTTAGAATAACCAAAGTGTTTTTTGCAGAATTACCATATGGTTTTGACATATCATGCTGATTAAGTATTTCTGTCATTTTCATGACAAAAAAATACAATTCTTAAAATTGTAAGTCAGACGGTTATAGAATTACACCGATGTTATACTGTTATACAGCATTCAATATTGTAAAATTTCCAAGATACTTTATCATCGCCATTGTCGTTCTCTAAACATACAAGTCCATAAGGAATGGAATCTTTAAAGATGTATGTTTAAAGTACCTTCAACATGTCAAAAATTGCTACATTAGATTAACATATATATTTAAAGCACCTTGGAATTGAAAAGCATTCAATCACTCTCAAATTTTCTGCCTAAAATGGGCTGAACAGCAATGAGGATTATAATGATGTTCGAAAGTGTATGTAGCAAAATTTGGATTTACATGTTTAGAGGACTACGTCAATGGTATATTTACAGATCTACATCACGGGCGGCTGTTGAGAATCTCCAGCTAACCCGCATACAAATGTCCAATTAATCCATCATCTTTTCTAGTCTCTAGATGATGCTTCACAAATTAAATTTCATTTGCATGCTCTTATATAAAAAGATAATATAATATGAAATGGCCAACAGATAAGAAAATTATGGGATGCTACTTGAAAGACTGATCATCAAAAGCTGAGGATCAAGGGCAAATGTTCCAGTACTTCTCATCAATATTTCAATAAATCTACACATGTAGTGTAAAAAAAGGAAAGCAACATTCATCATGCAACAGCTTTTTCTGCCATAAAACAGGAATAAATTCAAATTAGGAATGAGATCCACCTCCTTAGATGGAATGAGAGATGAAAAAAATACAAACCTCCTGTTTTCCATTCCAAAGGGATGTCAAAGGGCATGAAAAAATGTAAAATAAAGTTGTCATAAACATTAATACCATTATCATTGGTATTCCCAAATTGCGATCAGTCAGAGGTAAGAGAAGAGAATAGGGCGGGAAGGGCAAAGCAAAAAATCCTTCCCCTTCACTCTTTACATCAAGCACATGAAAACTGGAAAATGACTTATAGAATTGATCCTAGTGTAATAACACTTGAAGGCCTTCTTCCCTTTCACATTGTGCTGATTCACTTGATGTTACTGTCAATAATGTTGAAATGCCTAAGTTGAAATGATCTAGATAATTCTCATGGAAGTTGATTGCAGAGAATTCTTAAACATACCTGTACCTGAGTTGCCGTTGCATTGTATAGAAGGTTACATTGTGTTCCATAATCTTACAGTGCTGGATAAAAATTTTGAAGCTGAATGTTTCTTTCTGGAGGCTTGTGGTTTCTAAGTTTGCTCGTCTGACAAATTGGTATTCCTTTATAACATTGTTGTGACTCTTTTACTGGCTCTTGTTGTCCTTTTGTTCCACGTCATGTGACGGCTATTCATCATGTCAAAGATACTGGCAAAATAAGAGCTGGCATTCATTACAGTATTGATGTTGATGATATCTAACCAGAGATGGGAGGCACCATAGGTCTTTTTTTTTTAAATGGCACTTATAGTAGGAGGACGATTTTTTGAACATTTGGATTCAGCCTGTGTGTTTCGTTTGTACCAAAAAGCTTGGGTATCAAGACACTTGCATGACAAAACTTTCACAAAATAATAAAAACTGTGAAAGAGTGCACTCAAGCTTAAGCCATTGCTTTTAACATACATTCACATTCATTATTTTTGAAATATTCGTTTTTACCGAAATATGATTTGAGAATATCTGATAAAAGATTTCAATTCAAATGGAACATTTCTAGAATGAAGGACAAATTGCACATCTAATTTATTGCCCGCTCCAAAACAACAACATCTTATTCATCATTCATCAGATTCAAGAGGTTTTTCCTAATTTTAATTTCCACTGTTGAACACTGCCAGGTGATTAAGAGTTTGTCTACCACATTTGAAAAGACAACTTGTAGACCAGTCATAAGGATACTGAGACAAAAGGATGTTGTAAGATATTTAATGACAGGAAATCCACTGATAAAGGCAACGACAATGCATCAAAATATTGAAAAATACATCATGTTCCAACTGACATTCAAAATATCAAAAACAGACACAAAAACAGATCCTTTATTCCAAGTTTCTCTTCTGGAACTAACTATATAAAATCCAAAATCACTGCATGGTTGCCTTGGCCGAAGAATTAAGTATAACTGCCAATTTCGATAAAAAACAAGATTGTTGTGAAATGAAAGACAAACAACATGAAACATATACACTGATAATGAACCAACATTTGTGTACAATAAAAACTTGTTCTGCTCTCTCATAAAACAGAGACACTACATTTGGGTCAAGAAATGTTTCATATATCTTTTTGACGGAATGCATACAATGGAAGTCGACTTTGTCAGTAAAAGTAAAATAACTGCGTCAACATTTAACCTTTGATACAATATATGCTATGAAAATCCTCACAAAAACCTGCTACTGAGCAGGGCAAATCCTCATAAAAACCTGTACTGGAACAAGGATTAAATATGAAGAGTTTGAAACATTCTAGGCCTAGATTAAAACTTCAAATAAATGAAAAGATAAGATATCTCATATCATTATGCCATGACACAAGCCAACTCCAAAATGTTTTGGGCTCAATGAGATTTTGTTTTATCGAATGTCCATCACAGAGATGCCTGGAAATGTCACAAAACAAATCTTGAATTGTGCCAAAGCTGTAAGCTAATGATTATAACATGAAGACGAAAAGGGCCTACCAATAGGATGCTCCATGCAGCAAAAAACTTTCAGAGTTTTGTATGTAAAACCTATTAGCTTTAGTATATGACTATTTGTGACTGTTCATATCAAGTCTCCTTATTATCAAATATCTCCCAAGACTCAAATTTCACTGATACTGACTCAACAAAAATATACTGCTTTTACTCTAATAACTGTGGAAGCTGGTTTGATGTACGAGGCTCTTGTCCCATTTCAGTGGTCAACAAATATGCGTTTTAAGTGGCATGTTGATTTGTGAATGCGTTAACTGCTTTTTATAATTCAATCAACATGCGTAAAGAGTATATCAAGGCCGTGAAACTGAACATCCCTAGCATTATGTGATATGGGACATCATGGCAATGGCAACAAATGACATCGGAAGCTGCATATAATGGTAACATACAAGTGACAGGCTGCATGTTGGGGATTATGGTAACGTACAAATGACATATGACAAGTGGCATATTACACGGTGCACAAAACAGGCATGGAATATCATGAAAAAGGTGGTTGTTGTCTTGCTGTCATACAGGCCATGGGAATGCAAGGAGTGGGGGGGGGGGGGGGAGTTTAAATAGTTAAATGAAAACGACATGGCCTGAGCCTACCTTCGATTTATCTCCAAGATCACCTAAAACCTGATGGATTATGAAACGGATTAACACAATGACTTCTTTTTACTAAACTTTTTTCAAGCACACATAAATCTCCCTCGAGCACGCAGTTTTCATTCCACATATCAAATCTGTTATATAAATGTTTGTAGAAGTGAAAAGATTTCCTTTATTCATAAACATGCTTGACATCTAAATATACTCATTATTTCAAATGACAGGAGTAAAGCTGAGGTACCAGTATTCATGAAAAACAAGAAAAACAGGAACTAAAAAGTGAGATTATGACAGCATAGAAGCCATCTGTTATGAGACAGTCACACACAAAAACACTGAAAAAGAAAGAAAAATAAAAGGTGAATGGGTGCAAATTATGTAGGCCTGAATAATGTTATGTGAGTGAAGTATTTGGTTTGAAGTCCATTTCGTCCCATCTTCCAAAAGGCATCTCCAAGCTGAGCTCTTTCATAAATGACTTCTTGTTCATCATTTTTGTTCTGTCTTTACAGCTGGGTAGTCCACTCTTATATTCTATATTATATGTTCTTATCTATGTATCATGAATCATATTATATTATATTATACTATATAGGCATGTACCCAGAGCAAATTTCCCGAAAGGTATGAATAAAGGTATCTTGAATCTTGAATCTTGAAAAAAGCAGTCAATCTGGTGATCTTGCACATCGTTTAAAGGCTGAACATATTCACATGTGCCACTGACCATGTAATGGTGAATTGCATTTGAAGTTTTATTTTTCAGCTCATAGAAAAAAAATGCTACATGAAGATGAAAATTTTTGATAATTTTGCTAAAGAACCTGAGGTACCATGAGAAAAAGTATTTTCACTGTTGCTAATGTGTAGGCATCTGATCAGAATTATTGAAATTTTTGTGATCCTCTTTATCATTTCATGGTGACATTTCATACTGAAACTTTTACTTTTGTATGTCAGAGTGAAAAAAAGAAGACTTATTCTAATATTCCCCATCCAATAAAAGCCAAAGACTTGATTTAGCTTTCTGATGATTAAAAAAAACAAAAAAAAAATGCATGGTTGGTATTTCAAAGGGCTATACAGGTAACCAATTCATGACATGATTGCTGCAAAATTCCTGATTTAAATTTCATGAATTTAGGAGAAAATACAAGAAAACTGACAGACCTCCCTGTTAGAATATAATATTTCACTTCTTCTTCTTCCTCTTTTTCTTCTTCTTCTTCTTCTTTTTCTTCT
>JAOWAY010063669.1:0-11587 GCA_028565895.1 Goniobranchus geometricus
CATGTCAAAATGCTGAAAGCAAACTTCCCTTTTGGATGAATAAAGTTTCCTTATCCTTATCCTTAATTGACATGGATCGCGACTTTACAGCTTAGTTGTGTATACATTGTAATTTTAAGTCTTGGGTTTAAATCATATATTACCTTTTTTTCATTTTTTCCAAACTGAATGAAAATGGTGTTAGGTGGATTAAGTTTCAAGAGAAAAGAATCAGCTGGTGTTTCAAGCCTTGGACATCAAATAAGTTGTCTTATATAAAACAAAAATTTGGATCTCCTTTTGCTCACATAAAACCAGTTTGTTCATTTGTTGTTTTTTTTTAGTTGTTTTTTTATACTGTTAAAGTGCCCCGGTAGCTCAGTTGGTAGAGCGGCTGACTGCCATGTAAGATGGCCTGAGTTCGAACCCAGCCGGGGAGGGGATTTTTTACGGGGCCCCAGTTCACCCAGCAGTATAAATGGGTATCTAGGTCTTTCTAGATTTGGCGGACGTAAAGGCGGTGTGGAAAGCAATGGCAAACTACCACATTAAGCCGCACGCCCAGTATAATTAGGATTCTACCCTTAATTCCTTTATACTCAGTCATGGGTATGGGACTAACTTTCCTTTACTGTAAAAGTCCTGTATTTGATATGGAGTATATTTGCTGTGCACAAGAATATTCTACATTCCATTTTCTCATAAATCTTTTTATTAGAAATACGCTTGTGATATCATAAAAAGCTAATTAAATTTCAAAAGAAATCCTAGCAATTCATTACTTTTTCTTTATTTCCTGTCCAGGTATGAAACTTTGACTTGTCGTAAAGCAGGAGCCTCAGTCGTTACTATCAGTGTATGGATGATGTCCCTCATTATGGTGGCCAGCCTGCTGCTCTCACGATTATAATGTTCTGTATCAAATAACTTTTCCTTTCCATTTTACAATTGTTATCACCTTTTCCAATTTTGAGGACAGTGAAGAGCTTCATTCCAGGTTGCCTCTGCTTAATGGGAAAGCAAAGGTTTTGTAAATTCTGGCTTACGTTTGTTTTTGAGAAGCTATACATTCCATCCTATTTTTGGGGCCATATTCCCTTTTGATGATAAAGAGTTTAAGTAAGAGGAAGCAAATTGTTTTTATTAAAATTTTAATGTATTTATGAACAAATGTTTTGAGAGAAAAGTTTTCATATTTTTGTCGCGGGTTACATCCCATTTTGACGGTAAGAAATTTAAACATCAAGAAGCAAATTATTTTTGCCGAAAAATGAATGTCATTCTTTTATGAGCAAATGTTTTGAATAAAAAGTTTTCATATTTGTTCTGGGTTACATTCCATTATGATGATAAAGAGTTGAAGCATCAGAAGCAATTTTTTTTTTTTTTTTTTTTTTTTTGTTATCAAAATTTTTTTGCCATTGTTCTATGAGCAAGTGTTTTGAATGAAAAGTTTTCACATTTGAAAGTATATATTATTGTCATCACATGTGTTAGGGTACTTATGTCCTTGTTTTTCATAACAATTCCAAGTGATTCAATTTACTTGCGATATTAATTTCTTCCCCCCTAACCTTTTTTTTTTTGTTTAAACATACATCTGTTGTCATGTCTCCTGCTTTCATATCTTGCTTAAAATTTGTTACAGAGGTTTTAAATATACCCTTACTGTATGTAGGCCTACACATTCTTCGAATCATTCTTATTGTTTGTCCAAAATGTCATCCAATAATTACTGTACATCTAAGCATTTCATTTTCAAACTTCATTTTCTGTCAAAAAGATATATCATGCTAATGCACTGCTGTTCGATTTCAATGCGTATTATCGGATATGTATTTCATGATTTAACAGGATCTCTCAGCTCATGTGCGTGTATGTGTGTTTGCGCATGCCAGATTGGCAATGATGTGTAAATATTCTTTATCAAAATTCAACAAATTTTTATATTATATATATGCATATCATTTTAGAACTTTCAACATTCCTACCTTGTCCATATTATTCATTCATAACAGTTTGCTGTCTACAGAAGAGTGTGATTGTATATATAAGATAGTATGTGTAAAGCAGACATTCCAATTTTGAATTTTTTTGTTGATCTCGTTATCCAGGTGCATATGGTAGACTCTCCTTTCCTCATATATTCACTTACTAATTTTTGGGTCCTTAATGAAGATTGTAGGAGGAAAATGGGCAAAATCACAGGTTAAGCATTTTCCTACTTTTTCATCCTTATTGGGCAAATGGCATACATTTTATTTGTAAACTTGGCTCTTTTCATTGAAGTCCATTTTTGACCCTCTTCATCAAAACCCATTTTTGACCCTCTTTATTGAAACCCATTTTTGACCCTCTTCATTGAAACCTATTTTTGACCCTCTTCATTGAAACCCATTTTTGGGTAAATTCTCCATGTATAGAACTGTATTGGAAAGTATCAAAATTTGTCTTTTTAAAGAATTCATGTGAAATACATCATCAGGGTTTCCACCTGCTGTCTTCAATGTCAAAGCCTATCAGCGGAAAGAGGTCCACACAATGTCTCTTCTTCATGCTTGTGCCAATAACAGACTACAACTTAACATAATATTATAGCTAGTTACTTTCAGTGGCCATCAATTTGACTAATGCAAACTTTTCCTATCTTATACAAGTTATTAATAATAAGAATGTATAGAATGCCCAAGCATCCATGTCCTTTTGTACCTTATTTCAACCTAATACTAAGTTCGTAAACTTTAAAAGTCACCGAAAATATCTTACTAGAAACATGACGTTTTGATTGTAATGTGATTTTTTCTCTCTCCCCATGGCAGTACCTATGTGTGCTGATGAAATTATTAAGGGTCTTAAAATATGGTTTATCACCAACACTTCAATAATCCTAAAATGCAGTTGTTTAAAGTAAAGGCATTGTGTAGTTGCACAATCTTACCTCCTAACTGGCTTAGAACCTTTGGTCAGAAAATACCAGATTAAAAAAAAAAATTCTTTTTTAAAAAGCCATGCAGTTTAAAAACTTCAAAACTAATTTAATTGAGATGCTAAGAAGCTTTTTGAAGTTTAAACCATGTGTTTAAATTCTCTCTTGATTGCCAGTTACCTTTATCAGACGTTAAACTGTTTTGGAAGTGCTACAATTTTTAGGACATATTTGCCGCCACAAAGGCTTAGAATACCGAGCCATAACAGGAAAGGTTGAAGCAAGCGCAGTAGAGGAAGACAGAATAATTTTTTATTGAAAGTCTTAATTCATGGGCAATGCCGAATGGTAACAACAGCTGTAAAAGGTTAGCTGAGGACAGGAATGAGTGGAAGACCATGATCACCCACATCTGTTGTCAACAAGGTACCTAAAGGAGAAGAATTGACACATGTGGGTCATCAGAAAAAGGTTATAAAGTCAGCGTGCTAAAATATGGAACAAAGATTTGTAAATGGAAATATAATCACCTGAACCTAGAGGCACTTAAAAAAAAAAAAAGGACTAAGATGAAATATCTAAATGAGCTATGAGAGACAGAAAACAGAGTAGGTCTAGCCTATTATTACTGCATACTGCAAGTTATAATTCTGGAGAATTATTTAGCAGTTTCTCAATCTTTTTTATTCCTTTGCACTTTTTATTGCCACTCGTATTGCATTATATTCATTATACATAGCAACAGTAACCGTATGATACATCTTTTTATCTATTGTGTACATGTACATAAATATGGACATATCATGTAGTAGCTATCAATTGTATTGTACAGATCTTTCGATTTCAAATAGTTTTTGACATCTTTCTTTCCACTTTACCACAAATATTTTTTTTATAGACACAGTGAAAACATTTTATTGCATCATTGATTTGACTTTGAGTCCTTAACACCTTTTTTTTTTTTCTTAAGGCAGCATGAATTGGTATGAGCCTAAATTGAATGAATAAAACTTTGAGCATGACTCACCCAATGACAGGTCTTTCCTTGGAGTGGTAGATTCAGAGTTATAATAAAAGAAAGCCATTCATGAGTTTGACCAATCTACTTTCACCAAAGGCTATCTGGCCACATAGCCAGAATATTATTACTGAGGACAAAAATGCTTCTGGCCTAACTCAAATTAATTTCAGTTACATTTGTCACATTCAGCCTGAAGGTGGCCTGCCAACTATGAAATATTTCTCTTTCTTTATCCTCACACTGTCCCGATTACATATCATTCTACATATTCTATTTTAACCTGAGCCATGATTGTGAATATCCATATTTTTACTGAGAGATGCCATTGTACTTGTATGTTTAATTTTCTTTAAAAAAAACAACAAAATAAATGAAAATTGCCTTTTTCTCAATCATTTTGCTTCCCTTAATGCTTTTAAAATATCAAATCATTGGTGTGGTGAGCTAGTGATTTAAAGTTTAGATGCAGTAAATCTTGGATTCAACAAGAATGCATCACAGTACCTTAGTGGTTGACACAACTCAGCAAGAAATTGCCATGGTCAGTAAAAGGATGAGTGACTTGTGGGATCGTGCCTTGCTGGCATGGTAAGACCCATAACCACAGATCATCGGCTCTGTGTCTTTTGGAAAGGCACTTTACTACACATACCTCACTCGACTCAGGTGTAAATGAATACATTGACAGTAGGCAGCAACATCCTGTCAGATAAAGAAGAGCTGTTGCTGTAAGAAACCTGTATTGGTTCTTGGATCATCAGGTCTGACATTGTCCTGATGAAGGACTTGTAGCTAAGGATGAGCTGGGAAAAAAACAACCTGTGTTGCCAAAATGGTGTAGTGATCAACTTGTGCAGTCCTGTGATCAGTTCTTAGCCCTGCCTAAATCATTACAGATCTGCCTTGATAGCTCCACGCCTCCTGCATGCATTTGACAGCAAACCTTTCACCATTCCTGCACCAAATCCTCTGACACCCATCGGTGATTGATGCACGGAAGCTTAAACCAGAGAACAGAATTTCATCCCACTTTGGATGATACCGGCGTCCATGAGCCACTGACCAAGCAAGAAGAATGTTGTTGTGGGCTTTTCACAAAAGGAGCTTATTGGATGGACATCAAAATCTAAGACCACAACTTTAATCTTTGCCACACTGTCTTTGTTTTAATGTCAAAGACATTGGCAGTGGTTGCAGACAAACCACTTCGTTGTTCTTATCAGTCATCGTCTGTTTCCTGCCTCGACCAGGTAGAATGGAAACTGGTCCATCCTGTTGATGCTTGTGATTGATTTAATGCACATTTGATTTAGAACAGTTCAATTGGCTTGCAGTGAATTGTGACGAACAGCCAGCATTATGCATCTCAGTAATTTGATTACTTGAGGCAAATGAAAGCGGAAGGCATTTTGAAAAAAAATTTCTCTACATCTACCTTAGCCCTAGCAGCATGACACCGAACTTACAGAACTTCATGCCATTTCTCCCCGTGGTGTGAACTTGCCCTTCAATCTTCGATGATTAGCTTTGATCTCACCCTAATGATTCTCAAGTTGCTAAGATGAAATATGATAACACTTGTAACAATGGATATCTTTTATATGGTGCGTGCCAAATAAAATCTACATGTTTGAATTTTGTTCAAAATTTGAGGTGCCGGATTTTATACTCTTTTTCAAATATGGTACTTAGTACAAACACATGCAACAATTATGTTGATTCATACATCCTCTTGTAGGATTCTATGGGCTTTGAAATGGTGCATAGCATTATAAAATCATTAATCAGGATTAATGTAAAATTGATTTCAACAACTGGCCTCTTTAATTTGCTGCCAAGTAGTATGTTAATTCACATAAACAGCAACAGTAAGACGACCAGCTACAGGAAGTCAATAGACAAAATCATAGGCCGTGGCACAGGCATACTTATGCTTAGTCTCCTTGACATGGATTTGCTGCAACTGCAGAGTTCCAAGCTGTAATTTCAAGTCCTCTAAGGGGGAAGCTGTACCCAAAACCCATTTTTGTTGATATTTAACCTACAGGCACCATTTTCAAACAGATTAAAGACATAGTAAAGAACTACAGATAAAAGCAACAAATATTTCAAAATGATGATCATTGATATGGAAAAGGTGGCCATCTTGAAAATAAACATTTGTACATGTAGTTTCAAAAACTTGAAAACTAATGATGATTTTCACAATTTCTCACTGAATATATATAGTTAAAACAAGGATGGGGGCTACTTAGCTACTTGTCTTTCTTTCAATTTCATTGTTAAAGTTTTTACCACATTTTGAAAATAAACCTCTGAAAATTTCACACAAGGATGCTTGTTCTTTTATAAAAATGCACATAAAAATTGCTGAAATATACTTACAGTGAAAAAACAAATAGCTTTTCACCTCTATTTATTCCTTTTGAGGCAGCATGCCAAATTTCATGGCTATAGACTGAAAAGGTTTTGATATTAGACTGGCATGGAGTAGGGCTGTGTAAAAAATGTCTTTTGAGGAAAATGCAATGAACAATTCACTCCATAGTAATAGTATAGACAAAGATGAGACCTCTGACTTCTATGGACCAAATTTGGGGAATTCAGGATGAAATTTATGGGTGTGAATGCATGTATGTTAAAGATTAGGTACCAAAGAATCATTTTAGGCCAAAATAGACTTACAAAAATTATTTTTAATTTTTTCAAAATCACACTTGCCCCTTAAACTTAAAATGAGAGTCTAAATCTCCTCAACAAATTTGACCATCTTATCCACAATCATGATATCTTCCCCACTCCAATCCCTTTACAGTCCCAAATATTCTTCTGTCCCAAAAACTCAAGCACAACCCAAACTTAAACTCAAAACCCTAACTGATCACATAACACAATTGAACCACTTACATAAAGTCCAAATGTAAATAAATAACAGGAAAGACAACTTATTTAAGTTTTGAACATAAAAAATAAACAAGAAGCGTTTAGACACTTGTTAATTGTGTGATAAAACACAAGACATAATTATTGGCACTAAAAACCCGGCTTATTCCTAATATTAAGAAGCCAGAGTTAAACATTGAAGAATTTCTATGGCAAGATGGAGAAGGATGGGGAGATGCCATTACCACCATTAAGAAAGAGCATTACACTAATTACAGTGAGCAAATAGCAAAACAACAAATAGAAACAGTTGTCTGTAAGATCAAGTTGAACAAGAAAAAAGCAAATCTGTATAAGAACTTTTAACTTTGAAAGCCTGTAACATCAGGGCACTAATTTTAATAGATGGAGATTTCAAATTACAAGCATGGACATAAACAGGAACAACAAATTATAACGTATTCAACTCCCCTTTATAGAAACATTTAACAATTTAAGATGGAATCTTAAAAAAAAGATTGATGAAGATAAAGATTGCATTTATAAAGCACAGTTCTAAGAACAGTCTCAAAGCGCTTTACAATACTTTATTTCACAGGCACAACCCTTGAGGGGTAAACATTAAAGGGTAGCACATTCAACTCAACAATACCAGGCTATTGCTAGGTGCTCATTTAAGACCTGAAGCAATTGGGGGAACTTTTCTTGATTAAGGTAAAAACAAGTCAGGAATTGATCCCAGGGCCTCCTGATCCCAAAATCAATGCCTTAACCATTGAGCCACCTGTGGCCCTCATATTGATCTATATTACCTTGAAATCTGTAAAAGCAGTCTTATTTTTCACAAGTAATCCTTCATTAATTACTGGAAAAGTACTGCTCCTGTGAATCAGTGACTATGATGTAGAGTTGATCACATCTACAGTACTACATGTACCAAAGAGGGATAAGATGAAAGCTCACTAAGAATCCAAAATGATTTACAAATAAACACAGTATAGTTGACCATATGTTGCATGACATTTGACATTAAGAGGCAAATTTTAGAAAATGAATGATGAACATGTTACATCACATCAAGAAACCAATTTAAGGTCACATAAATCTCCGGGAGGAAGCTATGATTTTAACGCTTTGCAGCCTTCCATTTTCATCATATCTCTGTGCCAGCTATTTTTGTCCTATTTCCATCCTTCTTCACCAGCTGTTTAGGGTATGTTTGTCAAATACAAATGCTACGAGGAAAATAAATTGACAAGCAATTCAGTTTGATGAAACTTTCAGAGTTTGTGACAAGGTAATGTTGTATTTATTGTATCTTGTCTGGTTTACTACTGTTGGTCAAATGACAGTGGTGGAAATCTCGGATTTTGTAGCAATTCATAGAAATTAATGGCATACATCAGAAAAATATTTCAATTTTTTTTTTTGTTTATTGCGTCATAACTTACAAAATGGCTCAAAAGAAAGCTGAAATATAAGGGCTATTAAGTATACATATTTTATTTTGAGTGATTTACCATTTCTTTGTATCTTGGTCTGCTTGGTATGGCTCTGAATGTCTGAGTTTTTCCTACTAACATATCAATTGGTCACAAGGGAGAAAAGTTTGAAATAACATATTCAATTGTGTGAAGTTAGTGGATTTGACTTGCCCTCCACAGCTGGTCCTGTAATGTGCATAGTGAGATGTATCCTCAACATATTTTTATTAGTCACACTTTAAAAAAAAAAAAAAGCCACGGCCAAGCTCCTTTGATGGTCAACAACATTGTTTACAGTTTGACAGTATTTCTAGCTCTGATTGAGACCTGCCCGAAACAACTAGATCTAGAGGTAGAAAACATCATTTTCCTCATTCAAGTCAAGATCAGAATAAGAACTATTAAGGTATGGATGGAAGCTCTTATCAAAATCTATTGTAGAGGTAAAAATAAAAATATAAAAATTCTCAAAGTAAGTGAAAAAGAGAATGTTAGTGGGTCAATGCATTAATTGGTGGATAAAAAGCAAATAGTACAAGAGTGGCCGTCACCAATTCTCTAACCTAAACTCTCATTTCAACAAAGTTGAAAGTGGCACTCACAATGAGCTAAGGAAATTCTAAGGTCGTTCAAAGTGGCATCCGGAAAGATAGGTTTCTATCATTATAAATCTATAACCAGAGCTATATCTAGATTATATTTCTAGATATCTAGATCTAGACATTTGTAAATTTTTTTCACCTTTCTTCTTTTTTTTAGCATAGGCTTACCCTCAATACTTGACAATTTCGTAACTTTTTGACATTCTGCACTTTTTTAAATTGCATTTGGAAGTTTGAGCGTAGATTTGGCAGGAGACTAAAAAATAAGCTGGCTTCTATGATCTGAGTATTTCTCTCTGTGGTCTTACTCAAATGGAAAATATTGTTTTATAAAGTTGTCCTTATCTTAATTAAAACACAATTTCCAACAGACATTTCCTTGGAGTGAGAACTTTGATTCGATACCTAATGTTGCCAGATTGGTGGGTAATACACAGACATACAAACGATAGGAATATTTCTAATGATCTCATTGGGCCAGAGGTCTTGTGGAGTCCAAGCTCACTGAAATTGAGGCTTTTAATGCTTAGTCAATGCAACTTCTAAATTTTTATTCCTGTTCAGGTAGAAGTTAGGAAAGAATGAGATTGGTAAAAATTGCTATATTATGACAAATTAAAAGGCAAGCAGAACACATATTCAGTGTGAGAGAGGAGAAATGGACAAGCCCTAGAGGAGAATGTTGCCCTTAATGCCATCCATGCACTAGAACGACTTTCTCTCTCAGGCATTTCAAACATTCAGAACAACATAAAGATCTGACTTGATTATTGCTGATTTATTGGGAGCTATAAAATGCAAGTCACAATAATACTGATTTAATTGCACATGACCCCGTAATGTACATGTTGATTGCTACATGTAAGAAAAGATACATTATTTTATAATACTATACATACATGAAACTTTCAAGTACACTCAATTCTCCCTTTTTCACTTTTTTCAAAGTGATACATAGTCGTGCAACAACTGTTTTAATTTATAACAATTAATGGGAAGAGCAAATGAAGGCTTTTTAAATATATACACTCATTGTTACATAACAAACATTTAATTTTTACACAAAAAAAGGATTCAGTGCGTATATAATATTAATGATATATATCTAGGATTCATTCTCTCAGCTGTGTGACTCTTCTGCATTAAATAGAGCTATCTATGTAGAAAATTGGTGATACAAAATCATATTCATACCAAATCCATTCTACTTCAATATTTATCAAAGTGCACTGCCAGTGAATCTATTATATATTTGGTGAAATGTTGTAAAACCAGTGTGGCCACATCAATAAGTGCTGTTCAACCGCTGAATCTTTAGAGCTGAAATTTGCTGTGCTGAATAGTATCTTTCCTACCCAAGTAATGATAGAATTTCATTAAGTTTCTTTTTACAGATCTTTTTTTTTTTAATTTTGCAACATTCTACACAATCTAGATGTCAATCTTTTTGGCAGACTGGAACTAGATTATATCCCTCCTTCATGCTCTAGATCTAACTTAGTCTGAAACATGTTAAACATTAAACATTCGATATAAAAATGAATTTGTCTTATTTTTGCTTACTTTCTTATGAGAGCCAGACTAGATCTTAGTATGGATTCTTGATCTAGTATATGGAAAACAGCTACATGAATTCTCATTCAGGCCCCAAGTCAAGCCAGGTCTCAAACTTACCCTTACCCTGACCAGTTGTTTTACTATTTGATGCACTTTAACAACTGTTAATAATAGTAAATTACCGCATTTGGTTGTATCGAGAAGATGTTATATTACCTTGTTGCAACTATCGCCACAAATTGCACAACAGAAGTAAAAAAAAAACGTATTGAAATTATCACAAATAACATCAATTCTTCATTAATATACCATAACAAATGGGAGACCAAAACTTTTGAGGTTCATGTCTCTGGTCATAAAAAATGATCTTATGACATGGAGCCCTACTATCTGACAGTCCTTTGAAAGATTTAAAACTAGCAAAACTATATTCAAAATTGAATAACTCAGATGAGTATGTAAGGAGTAAAATTATGTGACTTTTCACTAACGTTTTACAGTTGAGGTGCTTATTAAGTGGAGGACAAGGCAAAGAGGACAGAAAAACGTGACATCAGGGGGATG
Organism: Goniobranchus geometricus; assembly: GCA_028565895.1. NCBI lineage: Eukaryota > Metazoa > Mollusca > Gastropoda > Nudibranchia > Chromodorididae > Goniobranchus > Goniobranchus geometricus. Next base: position 11,017 of record JAOWAY010063669.1, read on the forward strand.
TCAGCCATATAATTTCCACTTTTCACTTAGTGCTGGGCAGAGACTTGGTTTTAAAAGAACTGGACATCCAGGTTAACTAGATTTAATTAACCGCTTTACTAGATGTAGACCCAGATTTTTGGTCATGGCCTTCAACTAGCCTAGAACTAGAAGTCCTAGATATAGGCCCTACAGCAGCACCATATACACTGCGACACAAGAGCATATGCAAGAGGGGAGGAAAAGGGACAACAGGGGAAGAATACACCATTTTCTACACCTAGATGAGGATCAGACTATAGATCTGGATCGACTTGGTGAAAGAAAGTTAATATACTAGACTACTCGAAATCTGAATTGAAACAGATACAAGTCTAGAAACTGGACATCAAAATCTGGAAAGGTACATGACGTATCAAGTAAATCCAATTGCAAGCTCTTCCTGGTCTTGTGGCAGTCAAATACATAAATCTCTTGGGCTATAAAAACTCCTTCATGCAGATCTCTATCTCTCTTTCCCCCAGATCTAGATTCTTCTAACGAACCCCTAACCCCTTCTCTCTCTCTCTCTCTCTCTCTCTCTCTCTCTCTC
>JAOWAY010063780.1:0-11582 GCA_028565895.1 Goniobranchus geometricus
GTAGTAGTAGTAGTAGTAGTAGTAGTAGTAGTAGTAGTAGTAGTAGTAGTAGTAGTAGTAGTATATGCATAATGTAAAATGTCAATTTTATTCACCAGTACCATTTTTAGGGTACTAAACTATTTTTTCTTTCCCACAAACCCTATTTCCAGAGGGATACAGATCATCATCATCATCATCATTATCATCATTATCTTGCTTTTCTTTCATTACTTTCTAGTACACACCATACCTGCCATTTGAGTACACAGAGGAAGGCATGCTCCAGCGCATGAATGCCTTTATTCAACATCAAGACTTTTGCACTCATTCCAAAAAGCAGTCTAGATGGCCTCCAAAGCAGGCCGTAGAAATCCTATTTGCTGAGGCTGGCAGATCTTGCAAGGACTCTTGCTGGGAGTCAGGTTAGAGAAGGATTGCTTTTTGGTTGCCCTTTTTATTTTGTTGTTGTTTTTGTTTTGTTTTGTTGTTTTTTTGTTGGGGGGAGGGGTATTTAGATAATTTTTTTGCTTTTAATATTTGTTGAGTGTGCTGTTGCAGATTTTTCAAGTTCCTTTTTTTTTTCTTTTAATTGTGTTAATTTTAAATAGAGTTATGAATTTTTGTATTTAAGATTGCTAACAAATAGATATGTTCATATCCGAGCAGAATGAGCCAAAAAGTATGCCATATATTTTAGATTCCAATAAGAATACAGAAAAAAAAAGTCACCAATTGTCTATGAAATGGCTTCCTTTTGTTTACACCCCTGATTAATTTTGATATTAAGGCTGTCATGTTTTCTCTGTTGTTGTGGTTAGAAAAACGGTATGGCCAAAATTGAGTGTGCAATTATTTTTGTAATTTTGACTACAGAAGATATTTGGGCCAATAGAAGTACTACAGCATGAGCTGGATCCATTTGGTAACTGTTGCGATTTTAGTGTGAGAAAAAAAAAAGTCAGAACTTGAGATCACAGAGGCTACAATTGTAGAAGCCTTTCGGTGACATGATGCTAGATCCTATACATTTGGATTGTGGCTGTCAGTGAGTTAAGACACCCAGATGTATGTGTCGCTGCCTTCGTAATACATGGAAGCATGCCGAAAAGAACCTGGCAGGCTTATATATATCAAATTTATAACCTGGCCCAGATCCCTCATCATCTGGTAGTTTATCAAGGCAGATATTAATGATGATAAATTTTCCCCCAATTTTACCATGATGTATGAAAAACCAAAGAACAAGTCCAAGCATGATGTTAGAAACCGCAGAATTCTGATTAAGAACACTGTCTTCCAAAATCAATTAGGATTTGTGCGGTTGATGTAGGTATATTCACACAAAATTGTCTCAATGCTCTTCTCACTTTCTCTTTCTCTCTCCACTACAGGCAAGATCTGTGAACCAAGTTACTTTTCACTATTGAACAACCAAGAGGCAATGAAAAACAGCACAGCTTGCACCAGCTTTTCACAAGCCTCCAATATTTATTACCCTGCCATGGACATCAATACAAATGCTTGTACCATGCAGAGTGAACCATTGTTATTTAGCTGTGTTGGAAGCATGGACAAGCTTAGACGACTGTGCCCATGTAGAAATTTCATTCATGGACAGACGGCTCTTTGTAGAGGCTGTGAGAGATGATACCCCTGCACTCAACAATTTCTCCAGACACAACCATTGCATATGTAGAATTGTGCTTAATTTAAAAGTATTGACTCTCTCAAGACGGGGCCCAAATCAAAAGGACTTCACATACACCAAAGACTATTTCAGGGTATCCTATTCACAAAAAAGAGATGTTTTAGTCATTATTCCGACATGAATCTTTCACTGAAGAAAAAAAAAGCCAAGAATAAGCACATTAAAAAAACAAAACAAATTTATACTGTATATTGATAAAGGCGATTCATTATAATTTGTAATTTGTAGAATTTCTGAAATTTTCAGAGAAAAAAAAAAGATAAAATCTTGAAACATTTGAAAAGTGTTTTACAAAATCAACATAAGAGAAGAATAATTTTCAATGATTATTTCTTTGTGTGTAAGTCAATACATCCAGCTTCTATGAGTCAGGCCAAAGGCTAGAGCTGATGTGCCCTTAACTTTTATGTGGAGAAAATCAATTCAAGCCAAGCATATTAATTTATAATTATGAAGGTCAACAAAATGTGCCAACAAGGGATGTATGTGGCAATACATCACTAGTTAATCAATGTTGATGTTAACACTCATCCATATGACTTTGATTTTTGTTTCGTTATAATTTTAAGAAGATTGGATGAAGGTTATATGAATACCATCTTCAACAGAATTTTATGATTGTTATTACATGTGTCTCACTCTAAGCATAGGGATGGAGATTTATATATTTTGAATTTATGTTTTTGATTGACGACATATCCTATGATTGATCACCATTTTGCTTGAATTGATATAGATATCAGATATTAGTGTTTCTCCAGGGCTTGTTATTTTATGTCTCACTGAGTTTCTGCTGCTTCTTTGAACTGATTTGTTTTACAGACAATCCAAAAATATAAGATAAGAGGGAAAAAAGACAATACAAAACCCAAAAGTCTTGCCACATCAGAAAAACAAAAAATCTGAAAGTCTTGCCTCATCATCTGGATGTTGGATAAGGAAGAATTTTGCTTTTGCAAATATACAGCTTCAGCAGTGTATTTCCAATGAACTAAGAAGGCAACAGAACTGTGCGTCTTCCCCAGATTTATCAAGGAGGATGTATTTAATCTGACTGTGATCATAATCCTTGTATCCATGCAGGCAAAGACAGTAGTACTACTGTCTTTGATGCAGATCATTTCATGTTGGGGACCATTCTTACCCCTGCTACGGAAGTACAGTTCTATGTCAAGGCCTTCATGACCTACTTTCATTATGAGCACGTGTAAGGCAAGGTCGCAAGCTCCCATTGGATCGTTGAAAAAGAAAGTACGTATCAACTTTAAATAACTTGCAATTTCATTGGCTATTCTTCTAGTTTTAAATAGATATAACTTCTGGGTCAATTTCCTTTTATAGAATATAAAAATTTCCCACTAAAGTAGGTCGGGGTCAATGACCAAAAGACAAAGGATGACCGCTTCCTCTCGCCACAGATTGATGGCCTGCCCGCTTCTCAGAGTGCGTTGGGTAAAGAGACATTTAATGGCCTGCGCTTGTCTTCGGTTTAATAATCATTATTATTATAACATAGTTTTATATAGCGCTTAATCCAGCTTTGTTAGGCTCTAAACGCTTTACATTGACATGTTTAAAATTAGTATGGAACTTTTTGGTGTACACATTATGTTGTATTGCCTATTGTGCTGTACACCCCACATTGATGTCTGGGCTCCTTTCTGGGTCATGCAGAATGGGACTATGATTTATACCTATTGTGCTGGCCACCACACATTGATGTCTGGGTTCAATTATGGGTCATGCAGAATGACATGGTAAATCTATTCCTATTGTGCTGGCCACCATACTTTGATGTCTGGGTTATAATAGAATATACACACAGATATACAATGGCTGAAAGCCTTTAACCTGGTCCTATATTGAGCATAAACGTTGGTGGCATTACTAGAACAATCTCATTTTCTAGAAGAGAATTTGTTTGCGTCATTGAACATTAGGGGGCGCGACAACATGTACCGGTAACTGATTCCATTTGTTGACCACTCTTACTGAGAAGAAGTTCTGTCTGAGGTTGAGAGAGCACCTTTCTCTGCTAAGCTTAAACCTATGCCCCCTGGTGGTACCAGAGGAGTCCAGATGGAGAAGATTCTTGTTTGCAGAATACAGGCCAAGGGTGTATTTTGCTATTAAATCTCCCTTGCCTCTCGTGTACTGCATGCTGGGTAGTCCCATCTTCCTCAGTCTTTGCTCATAATTTAGATGTTTAAAAACCAGGAATGAGACTGGTTGCCCGCCTTAGAACATTTTCAATAAGATCTTTGTCTTTCTCAAATCTTGGGGCCCACACTTTGTTGCCAAACTCCAAGGGAGGGCTCACAAGTGCAATGTACAACTGTCTCATGCTGTATTTGTCAAGATGAGTAAGTGATCTTCTTAAGAGACCTACAATCTTGCTTGCTTTATTTACTTGGGACTCAATGTGTTTAGAGAACTTCAGTTTGTAGTCAACTAGAACTCCAAGGCCTTTTTCTACCTCTACTGCCTGAAGTGAGACTGTTTCGTTTGGATCATGTTTTCTCATCCTGTACTCATGGTGGGGATTGTTATGCTCTAGGTGTAATACGTGGCATTTGTCAGCATTAAATCTGAGCTGCCATGTGTCTGCCCACTGAACAAGGAAGTAGAGATCTCTCTGGAGCTGGGCTGTAAATTCTTCCCTATTTACCCTGGAGAATACTTTGGTGTCATCGGCATACATTTGACTCGGAGAGAGCACACAACATCTGGTAGGTCATTTATGAAGATGAGAAGACGACGAACAAAACAGAACCAGGACAGCTCCTTTGTGGGACGCCACTTGACACTGAGCCCAGTCCAAAAAACATCCGTTCACTCTGAGTGGTAGCCTTTTCCCTAACAGAAAATCTGACATCCAGGCTAATAAATGTGAACTTACTCCATATGATTCAAATTTTTTGATGAGAGGCTGATGAGGGACGCTTTTGAATGCCTTTGCGAATCGAGGTACGCTGCATCAACAGGGATGCTACTGTCCAAATACCTAGTCCTGGCATCAAAGCACTCAGCAAATTAATTTTGCATGATCTCTTGGCAATAAAGCCATGCTGACACTCAGAAAAAAAAGTTCTTGTTCTATCAAATAATCTGCTAATCAAGGATTCCATAACATTGCAGTCACATATGTCAATTGAACTGCGTCCATCCAGATGCTTGGTAACTTCCCTTCACTAAACTGAGTCTATCCATATGCTTGGTAACTTCCCTTCACTAAACTGCGTCTGTCCAGATGCTTGCTAACTTCCCTTCACTAAATTGAGTCTATCCAGATGATTGGTAACTTCCCTTCACTAAACTGAGTCTATCCAGATGATTGGTAACTTCCCTTCACTAAACTGAGTCTATCCAGATACTTGGTAACTTCCCTTCACTAAACTGCGCCCATCCAGATGCTTGGTAACTTCCCTTAACTAAACTGCGTCTATCCACATGCTTGGTAACTTCCCTTCACTAAACTGAGTCTATCCAGATACTTGGTAACTTCCCTTCACTAAACTGAGTCTATCCAGATGCTTGGTAACTTCCCTTCACTAAACTGAGTCTATCCACATGCTTGGTAACTTCCCTTTACTAAACTGCGTCTATCCAGATGCTTGGTAACTTCCCCTCACTAAACTGCTTCTATCCATATGCTTGGTAACTTCCCTTCCCTAAGCGCTAGTTGAACAATATTACGATGGGTTCAGATAACTGTTCTTCCAGCTCTTTAAAAACGCATGTGTGTAGCCCATCTGGCCCAGGAGATTGAGTTGGGTCTAAGTTTTTGAGTTTCATGAGTATGTTTTCACAAGTGAAGTTTATATCATTGAGAAAAGAGTCAACCTTAGGCTTTGCACCGTCAGGAATATCCTCCATTCTCTCATTTGTGAATACAATGCAGAAAAATGTACTGAGCAAATCTGCTTTTTCTTCATATGATGAAGTAGTATTACCATTATTTTCTTTCATGTCAGCTAGGCCCTCCTCAACTTTCATTTTACTCTTAGCATATTGAAAGAACTCCTCTGGGATTGAAAATTCATGACAGCCGCATGTGCGACAAGCACGGGATGGACTGAGGTAAGATAGTAAGCGGCACTCTCACTCCTGTGTAGAGCAAGATACGATTAGACATCTGCTTACCTTTTGAAAGAGTCCACATTGACAAAATGCCCATCTTATTCTTGAAAGAATCGGAAACCTTGTCTGTAAGCAATCGGCCGCTTTTTGAAAATAGACATGCCTGGTTCATTCTTCAAGTAGCAAGGCTTGGTGTCTTTAAATGAAACTAAGCAATGAAGAAAGCACAAAAAACAAACCAAAAAGAAAAAAACCCAAAACAGTAACAAAACAGAACAAAAAGCCAATAACAAAAATTTTTGAATGAGGCCATGATTCAAGTCATCATGATGGTTCAAAGCCTATTGAATGGAGAGGATTTGCCTGCAAATTGTGTCAACATGACTAATTTTGGGGAGAATGTTAAGAGCTCTGATTAATCACAACTTCAGATAAACGCAACAATTTTGTCGCTTCCGCTGTGTTGCGATTAAGTGGCATCGACTATATTCATGATTTGAGATTTTTTTCTCTTATTTGGCTTTAAGTCCGAACTCTTTATTGGAAATGATAAGAACTGATTCTCATAATTCAAAGCCCATATCACTACAAATAGTAATTAAAAAGTTTTTTTTTTCTCTCGCCACCCACCGAAACGGTGAACGATGCTTACCTCTGGCTCAACAAAGGTAGCATGCCCAAGGAGTGTTAATAATAATGCAAGATACGGATGGGGTCAAACTAAGGTAAGAGAGGGAAAATCGTGTTGTACCATGTTGACCTAGAGCCATGACAGTGATTGAGGAACCTATCAATGTCATAACGAGTCTAGATTTAGACCTAGCCTAACCTTTGCGCAAAGTTAGCGGCAGATGTTTAGACTACTTCCACTTGTAGGCACTCTTAGACCTCTAATTTGGCCCCATATTTCAATTTGAAGTCTCATAATTCGAAGTTTTGGTCCATTCCCAGACAATTCGAATTATGAGGTTTCCACTGGACAAAGATATTTGGTACTTGTTAAGATTATGGGTCCCATTTGTTTACACTTGGCGACCATGATGGAAACACCCGGATGTTGTTGCGAGGTCTAAAATAAATATAGCGCAAAATAATAATTACAATAGATCTACAACTCACAATTTAGTGCTGATAAGGGCTGTGTATGATTTCATTTATTTTAGTCCCATCAAGGAGGTCGCGGGTTCATGACGCTTTATGAGAACAGTTGAAAGTAAGTCTTATTAAAAAACGAAAATAAAAATTTACCATTCTTATGCCAATCTGGTAACCACTTGCCATGGCCGCCATCCTGGCAACCAGACGGGACCCATATTCTTAACAAGTACCAGATATTTTCCCCACACTACAATGTCCACATATTACATTGTTTCAGTTCAAGCAGAATCTATTGTTTTATTTGACATTTTTAAAATGTCATGACAATCCAATTTACAGAATCAACATTTGTGTTGTGTAATTTTAATTTTTTTTTATGCTGGTAAATCTGTCATCACATCTATTTCAACTGTGATCTTTTATACATAGAGATGAGCCAAATATCCCATGGACTTAGGAATGCAAGGAGTGAAACATTTTGTTCTGGTCACTTTTTTTCATCGTATGAATAATGTGCCCTTTTATCTACTTATATAAACAAATATTTTTGGAGAATCAAAATACAAAAATATACATCATGTTAAAAAATGGCATATTTGTGTCAGCTCCTTTTGATATTATGAAATCTGACTTCATTCATTAGCAACAAAGAAAGCAAAAAAAGAAGAAAAGATAAAGCCATCAGAATTGCGAAAAATTTTGATACATACAGTGCACCCCACTTAAATTTTTGTTGCCTTATTCTAATTTCTGGTACACACCGTTCATTGCCAACTCGAATCCCGAATACTGATGATAGTAAACGCCATATACAAAAAACCATGACACCATAGAATAAAGGGAGTTATTTTCCTGCTCTCAACAGATGTTAGCCTGTTATTTGAATTTTTTCACCCCTCTTCGACCTGTATCTTCTTATTTGCAGCTGGTTTACTGCAATTTTCTTCTTTCAGTTTGGAAAGCCATTGTTGCTTCGAGTGATAATAATGTTTAGTGGTAAAATTCTGGCCCAGATAGGGTTTGGTTTTTTTCATGGAAAACTAGGTCTTGATCTTGTGGTGAGGTTAGTTTGGGTAGCTCAGATGAAAACCTACCAACCACAATTGCTGAATTGAGATCTAGATCTTGATCTGGAGTAGGAAAACAATGGATGGACCCCAATGGGTGTGGCACGTCTCCAGCTGATGCTACTTGGATAGGCCCCGCCATTCATGTACCCTTCAATTGGTAGTATTTAATATGAGAAGAGGCATTAGATCCCCATTAAGTCGATGATAGATTTTAAAACAGGCAATGTAGACATTATTTTGTTATAATAGTTTATCATTTATGATAGTCGTGCATTGTTTTTCATAGTGAAAAAAAAAACCTTTGTTGCCAAGGCTTCTGCTCAAAATAGGAGAAAATGGGTATATTCAGATGAGAAATTTCCACTCCCGTACTTTTGAACATACATGCTTGAAATTTTCAGGATTGCTTCAAAGATGAATAAAGAAAATATTTTTTCATTTAATCAATTTATCAAATGATCAATTTATCAAATTTTATGCAAATGGGGTCACCATGACCGGTCTGCCATCTCGGATTCTGAATAAAATATTGAAATTCATATATAGTAATTATGTCGGGTCATTCTCCAATCAAAATTCAACAATTATGATATCGAATCTTGTCAGAACAAAGTAGAGAGGAGTTCAGATAACAAGGGTACTTTTTTGTTGTATTTTGTGTTTTGTATTATTATCTATAAAATGAGGAAGAAAATGCAAAACATTGGGAGAAAATAAACACTGCAAGACTAACCCAAACAATCCACTAATACAGCAACATCCGACTACACTGCCTCTATTAAACTCTTACCATGAACTCATTGGGTTTTAATGTCTCCTCTCCTACTAATTGATAATCCCAATTGAAGGGTATATGAATGTCAGTAGGCCTATCCAAGTCAATGCTCGCATCAGCAGGAAATGTGCCACGCCCAGTGGGGTCGAGCCATTGTTTTCCTACTCTAGATCTAGATCAAATTACGGTTATTCTTGTCCGTAGAGTTTCGAATGCGCCACTCAAACTGACCTCACCACTAGATCTAGACCTAGTTTTCCATGAAAAAACACTACCTGAACCAGAATCATGACGATAAACATTATCATCACCCAAAGCAGCGATGGGTTTTCAAAGTGAAAGGAGAAAATCACAGTAAACAAATTTTAAATAGCAAAATACTGGCCGAATAGAGCTGAAAAAATTCACAGAGCAGGCTCATTGTCTTTTTGGTGTCATGATTTTTTGTATATTGCTCTTAATATGGCGATGTACGGCATTTAGTCAAATGCCGCAACAAACAGTATGTATTGACAATTTAATTTTGGATCGAAAGTGTTAAAGAAAAGGCTTACAGAGAGACAAATATTTAAATCTCGTTCTTTATATTACAATGTGTTATATGTCTTGTAATGTACTTCATCATGTACAGAAGTTACTTAAGTTGTTTTCCAAGTTAAAATTGACCAATGGGATACCAGTTCTAGTCCTGCATGACAATGATCGTCTTTTAGTTTTGATGGGGTAATTGCCCATACTCCTCAACACCACAATCAGTCAATTTATGCTTTCAATTTCAAGTTTATTTACTATGTGGTATACTTGTCAGTTTCAAAGTAAAAACAAAGAGGTTTTCCTGAAATTTTAAAGTCATGAGCAACAATGTCCCATAAGGGATCTGAGAGCCTCCCATATTAAATACTCGGCGCTGAAAGTCTTTGGTTTGTTTTTTTTGTGTGTTTTTTCTCATTCCATGTAAGATAATGACATATTTGTGATGAGATTTGTTACTTACAGCCAATGAATCACCTTGGCTGTGTATGAATTATGTTTTAACTTATTATATAATCTTGGATGGGGATAAACTAAAGCCTTCGACAATTTGCATGATCACATCCCCTTAATGATGCTATTCAGATCTATGAAAATTTTGTGGTACAAAGATATGTTTCCTTGTAATGTATCTGCCAAACTTCTTTTAATTCGATTGATTCTATGAAAAGTTGTGGAACATTTTGGCTATCACCCCTAAAATCATGATATCAAAAATTTGCATCATATGTACAAGAAAAGTTTACATGGATACTTATGAAATTAGAAATGGTCAAGCAGACGTCTCCCTCTTATTTTGCTCTGGTCTCTTACTTTTCATCTTGTCTCAGCTGCCAACCGTTCCATATAATTCAGATGTCTTCCACATTTGCCATCTGGAGTCTGTAAGTCCGTAATCACCGTTGAAAATCCATTTTCGCTTTGTCCAGATTGTTACGGTGATTATTGTGCTTTTTTCTGTGGTTTTGGACATACAATACGCAATATGAAACAATGTTCATGCTTCCGGTTGTTTACGGGTATTTCAGATACTCTTGTAGTGATCCGGATGTGTTCTTAATTATTTTTTATAACTTCTTCTGCTTCACATTTAAGCAAATATTTTTCCTTATTCTCCATCAGTATGCTTTGATTGTAATTGCATTTTGTATTGCTTAATCAACTGTATCTAGAATCATGGACTCTCTTGCTTCAGAGACGTCACTGGTACTGTATCTTTTATAAAAAAAGAAAAAGACTAGAATATGGAACTGAATCTAGATCTAGATCAAGAACTAGAGTCCACATCTAGAATCTAGTCTTAATTTACTCAGTAAGCCTTAAAATATTGTGTTTGGGGTTAGAAGTAAGGGTATATTATACATTTTTATGTAATACTTCACATTTTTCAACAGTGTATCGTGTTATACTAAACGTGGCTTTGGAATGCATTCCTTATTTTATTTTTGAAGAGTTTTCAGCAATGTCACCTTGAAATGCTAATTCTCTTCAATGGTTTCAAGTGTGATGTACTTACCTTGTGTTCCAGCAGTGTCTGCTCACAGAAACACCAACAATTGACGCAACTTTTTCTTGGTGATAAGCGTGTCCCTGGATTGTCTTCTTGAGACATAATTTCTTTTTCTACGTGAGCAGAATTATTTACTATGGTAACTGTATATTAAGCTTTCTTCTGAAACATGGGATTCTTTTTGATGACCCTGCTTAGGAATATCTAAATGAATCTACTAACTTATTGTCTACTCTAACGTTTGTTGGAAAATTCGTTCCACAATCAATGCACCTCTCCAACATTTCTCAACAAAACAAGCCTCGATCAATGCCTTATCAGCTGCATTTAAAAACATGCTTGAAACTAGCCCACACGAGTATTGTCATTTTGGTCATCTGGAGTAGATCTAGATTTCCACAATATTGAACAGCATTTCTTGCTTAATTTTTGTAAGGGACCATGAATCACACAATACCATCCACGTCAGCTATTGGCTATGGGACTTTTCTGTTGAATCTAGCTTTTTGTTGTTATTGGGGGGTATAAGTGCTGATAAATCTACATCCTATGTAGTCATCAGGTAAGCTCTAGGCCGAGTCCTAAACTAATGGCCAGATGGTAGACATTGCCTACAAAATGTATGATATTAGTAGCATTTTAGGGGTGGCCAACAAAAAGTTCTACAACTTTATACAGAAAAACTAAAGAAATCTAATGGAAATTGGCAAAATTGCATTAAAAGCAATATATCATTTTACCACCAAAGTGTCATGAATTTAGCCATAACCAACAAGCGATGTGATCTTTCAAACTTTGGGGAACGTTTTTATTTTTTGCCCTAACCAA
>JAOWAY010063891.1:0-11582 GCA_028565895.1 Goniobranchus geometricus
GATGTAAGAGAAGTGGTGTTGCATGTTCCCTTTTGGATTTTTTGAGGATCATCCTGGCAGCATTATTTTGAAATCTCCGAAGCTTATGAACAGTTTTTGGGGGTAAATTTGCCAATAGTGAATTACAATAATCAAGTCTCAAAACCATGAAGGCTGATACAAGACACAGCATGGATGTCTTATCAAGAAAGATGACATTTTTCCAATCCCATACAGATGCAGAATCGTGAGAGACATGAAGACATTTGTGTGGTGAAGAAAAATGCATTGATAAGAACTGGCTGGATAAAATCTGCTGTGAGGGCCCATAATTGGATAGGCTGAAAGGAGAAGAAATAAGAAATGAATGAAAATTGCCACTTTGTAATGTGTACATCAACTTAGAAGATTGTGATTTTCCTGCACACAAAGAAGAAGTCTTTATTTATTCTGTTACTACCAGAATATTTCTTACTTTTTTCTTTTTTTTTTGAGTAGCAAATGGGCTTGGTACAGAAAGTATTTTGTGTTGCTATGTGAAAGAAAATGTTAAACATTAGTACACTTTTTACCAATGCAGGTGGCAACTGGCCAGCAACACTTGCCTTATGGATGGTTGACTCCTTCACATGGAAATCCTGTTCTGACGGTACATCTTGTGACAGCAAAGAGCTTGAAAAGGTATTTGATGTATTAAAGCTGTTAACAGATTTGGATGGAAGGCCCTGACTGCCATTGTCTATTCCAGAGGAGGCACCTAAAAAGAAGATTTAGGGAATTAAGCAGCTACACTCTGGTCAGGTTTTGATTAAATTCACTTAGAGCAAGACATTGATGTGCCTGTTGTATATTCAGTAATACATAGCCACTGCTTAATATCTGTCACCAAAGGTCCCAGTCTGCTCAAGATGCTACATTCCTTGGGGAAATATTATTTTTATACAGATTTGCCCCAACACCCCATAGGAAGTTCATACTTGATATATTGGTCAATGAAACAGATTTCATTCAAAAATTTTAGATGATTTTAAAGTATAAAGAAAATTATGAGAACATCAGCAGGAAATTTCCATTCTGTATCATTTCTGAAAATCGAGGAAGGTTTTTAGACTCATCTTGCATAATTTGTTTGTTTTTTTTTGTGTCTCATCCCAGATGTGCACCAAGGAAGGAGGATCCTGCTCGACTTCCTTAGACGGCTATTATGTCTTGACCATCATTTGCACACTCTTTGGTTTTGCCTGGCTACGATGGCGTGCCCAGAAAGTTCGTAGCTTGGGTGATTTGGGCGAAAAGGCCTGGAAATACAATCCACCCTCAGAGACTTAATTTGCATCTGTCTTCTGATTGTTTATTTTGTTTTCTCCACAGTCTTTGGAAAAGTATGGAATGCATTTGTTCACTGACATAAATAGCAGCTGGCACAGAATAGTTTTATGAAGTTGTATAAGCCGAAAGTATTTCTGTTTATGTGGTAAGGCCAAGGTTGAAGGCAATTTGAAAACACTAAAAGATACTGGAAGCTATAACAATTCGACTTTTCACAAACTTGTATTTTCTTACTGTACAGAAGATTGTTGGGCTTCATAAAAGCATATCTTGTTGATCAAGTTCTAAGCTAGTCCATTATGTCATGGCTTGAGATGTCACAGAAAAGTAGTTTCGATTAAAATGCCTGAAATTTTTATTGTGATGTAAAATAATGCAGGAACTATTAGGCATCCTGTTCGACAACCCGAAAATATGAAATTAATTTTTTTTAAGGAAACAACAAAGCTGTAAGTATATGTGTGCTTGTATCTTAGAAAAATGACTATGGGTTGAATAAGAAAATGTTTTATGTATTGAGTAAATGAGTTACACTTCAGCAAATCGAGATGAAGGTGATTTTATATAAAGTCATAGTATACCTTTTAAATGCATAGAGCAATTTATTTGAACAAATGAATGACGAACCAAACTTTCAATGGAAGCTGTACAGATTGGAAGTTCTCCCCAAACTTCATAAGAAATGACACACTAATCAGGATAATCATTTTGACATAATTTACCACTCCTCAATTTTGCTATGTCATTAGTTGAATTATTTCAGAGACCAGTCAAAGGTAACAAATTTCCTAATTAATAAAGGTTGTCGAAATGAACACATTTGAATGGCACATTTTGGCTTATAAAATCTTATTGGGGATTTTGGAATTAGCTTGCTTTATTGTGTTCTATGTTGACTCAGTGGCTGTTCAAGAGTGCAACTGTATGCTTGAATCGTCGATCAGAGACCAAACAAACTGGGCAGGAGGGTGGGGTTAGTTGATTGGTTTTTCATCTTCCTTCACCTCATGAGAAATAACAATTAGATTACTTTAAAAAACAAAGGTGCATAAAGTATAGAGGTCTCATAATAAAAATGACATCATTGTGTTCTGTTTGTTTACCATATTGTTTAGATGCTGTTAAACCCACAACTCTTTGAACATGTGTGTTTGTTTGTGTCCTGATGGAACTATGAATGAGATTCTCTTTCATTATTCATGAGATTTAAGTGTTCTGAAATTAGTTCCTGCTGTTAAGAGGAAATCAGGGAATCTTGTGGTTTTTGTTGTCATGTATCGTCATAGAGAAGACAATATCTCACAGTTGATAAGGAGTCTCGGAGGAATGTTGTTATTTGAATTTGACATGATGGAGAGAGATAGAGAGAGAGGGGGGGACTTCAATGCTTGCCTTTTTCTCATCTCTAAGTGTATGTGTCCCATGGTTTTGATCAATCATCATTATGGTGGAATCTTTAACTAGAGTAGTCTCCCTCTTATTTGTTCGAAAGTTTTTTCTTGAAAGCCCCTGAGCAGCAATAAGATAAGGGTTTATGTTGAATGATGTACAAATGAAAAATTGACTAGCTGTGTCTCATATCTATTTTCAAAATGTTCTGGGATGAGAAACTCCCATGATGCCTGTAGTGTGTCCAGTATTTAAAACATGGACATGGATACGGTCACATTTTTAGATGGTTTGAAAAATCTTTATTTCTCTGTGAATCTGAAAATGACAGCAAGTGCAAGATGTGTTGAATTTTGGTGTGACATTTTCTCTGCCCACTTCATTGGTTTACTGGTAAATTCATCTCTCACGTTTTTATTTTTGTCTTGTTATTTATGTTTGATTGAAAATTGTAGGTTTCTTATATTCTTTTGATAAAAATTTTTGTTAGAGAATCTGCTTCTTTTAAGATATATCTTACACAATTTAATTGTGTTTCAGGTTTTTGATAGGTATTTGGAATGTGGAAATTTGCCTCTTTGTTTGTATTTTTCTGCTGCCTTTTTATCCCGTGGTATTTTGGACTTTTGCGTGCCCAGTCTGGTGGATGGCATGAACTCAGGGTTGTCATAAACTCAGTTTGCATTTTTTTTTTTTTTTTTTTTTTTAAAGAACAAAAAAAATTGGCACTGAAAATTGTGGGAAAATTTGAAAGCCTTTACCTAAGCAAAATCAATTCCTTTCTTTCATCCCTCCCTTACTTTCTTAAATTTATTCTTTCACAGCTCTCTGAGCTGACGTCTTAGCTGCATCGGGAATGGTGTATGAGGATCTCACCAAGTTGAAAGAAGGCCTAAGATATATTTGATTCATTTTGTCTTGTTGGTGTTCAGCTAACGGAATAATTTGTAAACAAAATTTGATACTCCCTTTGCCAAAACCTGTTTGCAATTGATGGCATATTTTTTAATTTAGATTTGTTGTTGAAGTTTTTTTTGTTGTTTTTTTATTTAGTGTTGGATTTTTTGAAATTGGTGGTGGTATGTTTTTATGTTTCAATTTGAAAGAAAAGGGGATGAAAGCCATTGATTTTTGTTTGTCATCATTGGTGAGTTATTTTGTGATTTTGTGACAAGTCATACGAGAAATCTGACAAAAGGAATATATTGCTTTGATATTCCCATCTGAAGACGGAAATGAAGGGGATTTGGGGGGCGGGGTGTTTTTATAAATTATTTAAAAGTCTGGTCTGTCTAGAGGTAGTTGGACCGTATGATCCATCCAGATTGCTTGTAATGGATTGGTTATGCTTAGCAAGATTTCGTTTACCATTCTTTTTCATGGATGGAAAATTTAAAAAACCCAGATTTTTAGTATTTCATTCCTTTAATATTTGCTTAACTAGAATGAAATATAATACCCTCACTCAAAAATACAGTAGTTGATAGGACGTCCAATGGCTTGACAATTTTGCTGAGCAGAGAGAGAAGAAAAACAATCGCTTTTAAACTTGCAATAAATGTCAAAACAGAGCAATAATTGTCTCCAGTGAGAGAATCACTTGGTCTTTTACATTTTGTTTGTCCATTTCATCATTAAATCTTTGAATGGGACTGAGAAACTACAAGTCTACCTGGCCAAAACAGGGGTCAACGTCAGTGTTTTGATGGCTCTCATTCTTTTTGATTTCCGTCCTTTATGCTTAAGACTTTAGTTATACAAATTACAAATTAACCCTTCATTATGTCATCATGCCAACTTTCATTTGCATCAAACCTGTTGTTATCTTTACACTTTTGTCTCCATGAGAATGAATGAAATAAAAAGTGGAGTAATGGTTTCAAAATGAAGTCTGCAACTGAACAGGGAAGGCATTTGAAATGCATTTCGAGTCCTGGTCTTGCAGGCATCAAGGTCAAGGTCTTGGGGAAGATTCTTAACAAAATTGTCCTCAATCTGCCCTCATATGAAATAGGTACTGCCTTTAATGAAAAAGACCTTGGACTCCCTAACTTGCATCATCTTTAGGAGGAGTGGAGAAGGGGTAGGTGGGGAAAAATCAATTTTATGTTCAATGTCACATAAACTTGAGTCAAGCCCCTCCTATTTCTGTATTATTATCATGTAATTAAATCAGCATGTTTTGTTACTTGTATCTTAAGACTGAAACTTTGTTAACAAGTTTACTAAGCAAGCTGTATAAAATTTTGGACAATATTATTATTACCAATCATTTGATTATGTACAATGGTAATGAGTTGTACCTGTTGGTTTTTGTGTTTTTAAGCTTTATTTTTTAATTGTTTGGGAAATCAAAATGTAAATTTTGCTTTCAAGTTCTTTTAAGGCCCATTAATAACATTGTCCCCTCTTGTAACAAAACTATTTTGATGTAAAGCTTAAGTTATTCTTATCTTTTTGCTATATAACTGTATTGTCTCTGCTTTTGTATACTCTGGCAAAATGGCTCAATGGCAAAGTATGAAGATGAAAAAGTCTTTTATTTTTCAACAGAAAGTTATCTTGTGAACATAGTCAAAAGTTATTTCTTGTACTATTTAATTCCTATAGACTCCCTGTCTATGTAACATAAGATCAATAGCATTGGTGATGGGGATGGACCTCTCAACCTGTAAAGGAGGTCTGATAAAGATCTGGGTGGTTTCAAGCTTTACAGAGTAAATAATAAAGCACAATAGTTCATTTGACAATAATAGGCCTAATATAACTAGGGACTTCAACTGTAAAAGGTTTATATTTGAGGGGTTAGCCGTTGTTTTAGTGTTATAGATGTACTTGAAATTTGGGCCTTTACTATGAGGCCTATTGCAGACAGAGAAACATCTCACACTGAAGACAACATGACAAAAGGTCAGAGGAGGACCAGGCTAAATAAGTGCAAGTACATGTACCAGCTAAGAATTTTTTTTTGTTTTGAAAATCTGGATGATTTAAGAACATATGGTGGATGGGGGGCTGGCCCCAAAACTGGGAAGAATCCCCAGAAACCTGGGAGACTAGGGAGATCCATTGGTGAGTAGACCAATGATTAGCTGGCCCAATGTTTAAAGCATTGCCATGGAAACCGGGGAAAATATATCAATTCTGATGTGCATATAAGGCCTTGTAATGAAATTCGCTATTAGTATAAGAAATGATCATCTGCTTCAGTTGCCGGGGTCATATTTTTCAGTGTATGCATTGCATAGAGACAATTTTGATGTGATCATCTTAAACTGCTGACAAAATTCTTATCTCAAACATTTGTTAATTTATCAATTGTCATAAGTGTTACTATATTGTGTAAGTTGAATGTTATCATAAATTATTATGATGAGAAATTTTGCTTCTGATTTAATTAATGTGTATTGTTTTAATTATAGTCTTATAATCTCTTTTTTTGCGATGGAGTGCATGCAGTTAGTTGAAACCATCCCTTTCAGGCAGCCTGTATTTCAGGGATTTTTGTTGATAGTTTTGCCTTGAAGTGTAATTATTATGAAAGACTGTATGGTATTGTTACTATATTGATTGATCCACATAACTTGATTGTTCAGGAATCTTCTCTAAGACAAGGTTTTAATTTGCAACAACTAATAGTAAACTATACTGTACCTGTCACATTCAAACACATTTCCCACCTACCAAATTAAAGACTCAGTTTAAGATTGAGCATAGATGTATACCTTTTGCATCCCTTAAAAAATTCATGAAAATCAAAGGTAAAGTTTAGTATAACACCTGAGCCAGAACATCCTGCAGAGCCTGCAAAATATTCATACAAAGTGGAGCTAAACAGAAAAAGAAAGTTTCTGCAGGGTTGAAAAAGTATTTTGCAGTAAAGACATACTGTATCATGTATTATTTTGTTTTCATATATGTCTTTTTACACAGATCATTATAGGTTTGTTTTCGTTTTATACCTCATGAGTTTGAATCTGAATCATATGTAATGTTAGGTGACACGCTTATTCACTCTTGATTTCATGAATAAGGACATTGCATTTAGCTTTCTGTCAATATCATTCCACAAATTAATTAAATGTTGGTTTTTTAATGCTAAATCAAGGAATTTCATTTTGTTCAATAGTAAGTAATATTGTGCTGTAGAAGACAGAGAATATGTTTTTATTTGAAGGATGCTATTATATTGTAAACAAAACTTTTTGCAGTAATAAAGATGCCCTTGAAAGTACCTGTCACATTAAGGGCGCACCAAAATAAAGTGCACAGGTAGATATTATGGCCCATTTCCTTTTGTAAAACACAAAAAGTTTCTTTTAGAGAACTTTCTAATCAGTTGATTGCTCCCCACCCCAAGCAAATGGGTCAGTACAAACTGAAGCCATCGTTCTATCCATTTCAGACTGAAGCCACCGGTATATCCATTTCTGTGATACGTTATTGATTTTATGATCAGTTTTCATTCAGTGCCCGTCAAAGGATTTGGTACATCAAATTTTATGATTGGTGGACACACTTACTGTTATCATATGATTTGATATTTGCATCCATGGGCTTGATGATAGTGACACTGTTTGGATGTGAGAACTGTCCTCTCCCCAATCTATACATATACATTGGTCTTTGAGAGCTTGAACAGTATCTGTTGGAAAATGACAAAATGATCCTGTCTCCCGAGGTAACACATCTCCCTTGGTGATATCATCAATTAGGTCATTGCCAACCATGCGTCACTATTTTGGACTTACCTACCCCTTCACTGATCTACCGATGATATAAAGTGCAAACTGTTCCATCCACATAAACCCTTTTTTTTTTTTAGAGAAAATCACATGTGTGTATCAAATGATCCTTCGGATTTAAATGAGATGAGTATGGAGGCCATCTATCAATCTCAATGAAATTATTCATACTAACTGTTGAAAAGGGTAACTGGTGTGAGAGGATTCTCCACCTTGATGAAAATTGAAATCTCCTTGTGGTTAGAGGTGCTTACAACCTAACAGCAGATTGAACAGAATCAGTTTTGCAATATAGTGCAAGCTTCTTATGGGAGGGTTGAGTTCTGGTCCAAATTTAACAGTTGGCACATTTTGGATCACTCTCATGTTTAAGTATGAACTCTTCAGGACAGTTGCCTTTACCTTTGTTTTGAGCGTATTGCTGGGTAAAGAGGAATCATTTTGAAAGCCAGTGCCCCAGACTTAGAAAAGATGCCAAATTTATGTCGTTTGGCTTTTTTTTTTTTCACCTTCACCAAAGATCCTGCACGGAATAAAGTAAATATATTAACTGTTTTAGCACGATGATTAATAATTCATTTATGCTAGCTAACTTGTGTTTTCAGTTGCAGCTCTGGATCTTGTCTTGTGGTTAGTCTACAGGTTCAAGTTCTCATAGTTTCTATGCCGTCTTTCTTCATCCACCACATTATAACCCATGCTTTATAGGTTTGAAAATCTTTATTCATTAGATTAATTACGTATTAATATCAAAAGGGCGGTCAGTTTTGATTTAATTTGCTTTTTTTTTTATCACTTCATGTTATTCAAGACTTCAAAGAGGGATATATATTGATTACATAATCATCACATCCCAATCCAATTTGTTTTAATCAGTCTTGAATTCACCAGATAATAAATGAGTAGGTGATCATAATCAGGTACAAGTGGAATGTATTATTGTTACAGGCCAGATTTGTTTACTGACTGAATGGAAGCTAAAAAAAAAGTTTGTCTCTTGAAGTCTCCTGTACTTTTGTCGTATTATATCTAGTCTTACAAATTTTTTTTTGTCTTTCTTTTCCTTTAAGAAATAAAAGTCATCATATTTCATGCATTGCAAATGGTGCTCTGCCATAGCTCTTTTCGCTTGTGTCATTTATTCTGAAACTGTTGTGATATCTAATGGTTGAATGTGATTATGATAAATTATTGACTTCAATTGATGGGGATCATTGGATATTTTAAAATCTTCAATTTAATTAAAGTTTGTAGTAAGAAATTTCCACGTTGTATTCTGTTGTTTCATTTGGCTTTCATTGTTTGAGGTGTGCATTTTTCTGTACCATGTTTTGTTTTAGGGGTGCAATGTGCGGAGATTGAAAAGTTCCTTGGCTGATCTTACACCTGCACATACGCTCTTACAAGGACTAGGCTCTATTCAGATTTTTTATTTTGCATTGGTGCAGTTACAATTCTCATGTTCAAACATTTTTTTGAAAAAGGTGTTGAAGGTATGCTTTTAATAGATATATGTACTTAGAAATATTTCATAATACATTGTATCAATCTTAATGATAATGATAATGCAAGCGGAGCACTCGCTCCCTGAGCAATAGAACATCACACTAAATCTTATCACGTAACTTTGGTGCAACATATAATGTTTCACACTAAATCTTGTCAAGTAATTTTGGTGTAACATAATGTTTTACACTAAATCTTATCAAGTAATTTTGGTGTAACGTAAAATGTTTTACACTAAATCTTGTCAAATAATTTTGGTGTAACATATAATGTTTCACACTAAATCTTGTCAAGCAATTTTGGTGTAACGTATACTGTTTTACACTACATCTTGTCAAGTAATTTTGGAGTAACATATAATGTTTTACACTACATCTTGTTAAGTGATTTTGATGTAACATATAATGTTTTACATTAAATCTTGTCAAGTAATTTTGGTGTAACAAATAATGTTTTACACTAAATCTTGGCAAGTAATTTTGGTGTAACATATAATGTTTTACACTAAGTCTTGTCAAGTAATTTTGGTGTGTAACATATACTGTTTTACACAAAATCTTGTCAAGTAATTTTGGTGTAACATAATGTTGACGCTAAATCTTGTCAAGTTATTTTGGTGCAACATATAATGTTTTACACTAAATCTTGTCAAGTAATTTTGATGTAACATATAGTTTTATACTAAATCTTGTCAAGTTATTTTGGTGTAACATATAATGTTTGTGCACTAAATCTTGTCAAGTTATTTTGGTGTAACATAGAATGTTTGTGCACTAAATCTTGTCAAGTAATTTTGGTGTAACATAGAATGTTTTTCACTAAAACCCGTCAACAAGTAATTTTGGTGTAACATCATTTTTACACTAAATCTTGTCAAGTAATTTTGATGTAACATATAATGTTTGTGCACTAAATCTTGTCAAGTAATTTTGGTGTAACATAATGTTTTACACTAAATCTTGTCAAGTAATTTTAGTGTAACATATAATGTTTAACAAGTTTCAGACTAAGGTTGATCTAGATTTCTAGGGTATGAAGGTAGATTTCAATTACATCTAGATGTAGATAGTAGTCTGAACCTCGTCTCTTCAATACTAACCAAGATGTAATCAAGATCCAGTCTGCAGAAAAGATCTAGATGGTATGGTAAAGTGTTGGGTTTTTTTAGATGACGACTCTGTGCCATTGACATTCATTCTACAATTGGTCTTAAGAAGGATCTAAGTATCTCTTTACTTTGGGGAGACTCGAAATTTTGTTCTACATCAAAGCACTCATAGGTAGTGTAATCACTTTTGGGGGGCGGGTGGAGTGGATGTAGAGAGGGGGTAAGCAAACAGGAATGTCAATAAGAGGACCATCAATATTTCATTAAAAGGGATGTTAGTTGAGTTACATGTATCAATTCAAAAAATTTGTTTGATTTTAGTCTTCCATTTCTCTCATTAGTCTCATGTGTCCATGGAGTCATAACAAGGTGGAAACCTCCCATCACCAAATCTTTAAAATTAAAACAAACGCTAAAATGATCTCATTTCCAATATATAGGTAACATTAACTATCAAAACCCACTTAACCATGACCACTTCAAAACACAAAAAACAAAACAAAAATAATGTGCTTGAAGGAGGAAATATCACTCTGCGTTTTTATTTGAGACCTCACATTTATTTGTTTCAAGTCTTGTTTTGCTTTTTGCTTTTGTTGGGTTTTTTGTGTGTGTGTGTGTGGGTTTTGTATGGGTGAGTTTAGTTGGGTTTTTTTTGTTTTTTTTTAATTGCTTACAATACAATGGACAAATTTGACCTGAGGGTTCCCACACAGTGCCCCAATATGATTTATTTACCACCCTGTAGATATTAGTGCATGTATAAGAGAGATTGTCGAGAAGTTTCAGTAAGCTGGAGGGAAAGAAAAACGATGCAGTACATTGTTGTATTCAATTCGTTTTCCTCCGATATTTGCCAAATTCTACAGGAAATCAGAGATAGATAAGATAGCCATGACAATTGAGGCATTGTGACTCATGGGAAAAGGTTCTATCACAAGACAAGAAGTTATTGGGTGTAGCCAATCTTTTAACTAAGAGATTATTTTGGTGGATTTCATCCTCTGGAAGAAAGTCTCTCTACTCGGAGGCGCTCATTGATAAAGAAAAGTGCGTGGCCAAGGGTCACATTCTAAGTCTGGTATTGTTCACCATCTATCTGGAACGTGCCCTAAGAGATGTCCGAACCATCATCCCCAAGTCCCCAACTGCAAATGGGTAGGAACTTGCAAAAACGATCATACCTGCAGATGATGTTGACTTCAATGGCCTGGCCACAGTACATGTAAATGTAGATGAAATGCAAGCAGCCCTGTAAAAACACCAATTGAAAGTAAACATTGAAAAAACTATTGAATAAATCAATATATATATATCTAAAGCTTGCAAAGAAAAACTACTTTCATTTCAATTCCTGGAATCTTGATCATTACTTGAGGGCGCCTGTTGGGACACATTCTTAGATGGCACAATAAGTATATATACCAGCTAACATGGCCACAAAATTTTTTAAGTCAAGTCAAGTCAAGTCAAGTCAAAATCTTTATTATCCATTACCGGTAGCATGGAAAATTTTCTTTGCAGCA
>JAOWAY010064002.1:0-11581 GCA_028565895.1 Goniobranchus geometricus
GTCGGAGACACTTAGCCGTGGCCTGTTTTGTTCGCCTTGTGACCAGATATTTCCCCGACTCCCTCATGCTTACCAAAAACTCTATGGGATCCACAGCGCTTTTGTGAGGGAGCTCCGCTCTGGGGTCTAGGAGGATCCTCAGTTGGGCTGACCCGGCGGTCGTTAAGCCCCTGCGTCACGACAAGGCCAATCCTCCTCGGCAGGGGGGTCCTCCGCTGATCCTTGCAAGATGGTCTTGGACAGGATGTTGTGTCTACAGACATGTGCAAACCAGGAGTAAGTGCAGCATTTGCAAATTCTAAGCAATGGCTCTTGGGAACCAACAAAGCGTTGAAATAGCTGTTGAACATATTTGTTGGTTTCATCTCTTTGTTCGAAAGATTAATTGCAAATGTCTTAATCATTGTAGGGTTGTGATGCAGTATTTCCTCTTCTTCCCTTACTTACTCTTTTGTCTATCTGTTAGGGATGGCCATCATGCATCTTCCATCTCCAGCCAGTCCTGTCCAAGGTTTAATTTTGTCCTTATTTCATCTTTTGGGCTTTCTCTTTTCCTTTTACTTGCTAGAGTCATCTTGAGCGTTCTTTTGGCAATGTACTTTTTACAGATACAAACAGTCTTAATGTAGACTAGACTCTCATTCAAACCTTACCTCCCCTTAACATGGTTCCTTCACTTGCGAGAGGTTGGATGCCGTACTGCACCCATTTATCTTCATTGATGTGTCGTCTTTGATATTTTATTGCTAACTTTTCCTTTTCCGTCCTCTGCTCCTTTTCCAATTTACTTTACTTTCCAGGATCTTCTTTTAGATTGTTTCAAGCCTTCTAAAATGACCATAATATCTTCTTTGCTTGATGGTTTCTTAGAGTTCTTTGTGGGTCGAATGGAATTCCTCTAAAATTTCTTAATTAGTTTTCTTCACTTTCCACAATGTTATTCCGATTTTCCAATAAAGCCACTTTTCGACATTAACTGTCAGTGTCATGTTACACATCTATACTGAAATATTGACCAGACTTAGCATTTGTTTAGTCTTAGTCCTAATAAGTAGCTGATAAATCTGTGTGTTAGATGGCATTGTAAGTTTTGGAATCACTTATGTCTTAAGCACAGCTATTCTTCCTAAAGAGTTACGTTCTTTCTCTCTCTGAGTTTCAAATGGCTTTGAAATTGCTATGTTCTTTACATGAATATTGTAAATCATTGAAATATGCTGTGAAGTCGATTCCTGGTATTGTGAAGGTCATCAGACTCAATTCAAGACCTATTGGTTGCATATGGATAAGAACCTCCCCACTAAATTGTCCTAGCCAACTTTCACATTTAACCTCAAGATTGTTGCAAACTCTAGAATGTTACTTTGCAATTTTGTCATGATAGTTTAGAGCCATCCAAAACAAAACAAAAAACCCAACTGTATTGTCGGCTTATTGTAAGTTTATATTTCCCCCTAGTGAATGTTTTACCTTTTTTGTGATTGTTCCTTATCATAATTGCAAATATTTTGTGCAAAGGAACATGTATGGAAAGAGCAGATTGCCTTGTTGGCATCTGTTATCAATCAGTCTTTGTATTTGATCTTTTTGATGATACTGAAAAGTCCAATGGAGATGTTGGGCTACATTAAAGCAATGGTGCTGAATTAGCATGGATCCTCCAATGAAATATTGAATTCCTAATCCAGAAGCAAATAGGTGATTACATATAGTTTGGTCTGAGTTTTGATGCTTGCAAAGAAATAACAGGGCTATAGAGGAGGTGACTAGAATGACAAAGATGGACGAGGATGATGAAGTGATCCTAGTGAAAGTTGTCAATCTTGGCCTTCCTGAAGTAGGCTATTCTGCCAAAGTTCTGGTAGCTTCAAACCACCATTCAAACTCAGCGGATGTTGTTGGTCATAATATTAAAATGTCTTGCAACAGCAGCTTGAGATTTTTAAAGGGAAAACAGCCAATTGCAATGTCAATTGTTTATAGTAATTCATAGCAGGCATATTTGTTCCTAAAGGAGTGATTTCATTGTTCAACATTATCCCACCATGCACCTCCCATCTCCTTTTGTAGCAAGTTGCTAGGGTCATATGCATCTTTGTCCTTTTGATAACCAGATTTGGGCAAGTGCTTTCCTTTTCATAGGTTAACTCTGAGAGCTCTGCTTTGGACAGTCAATGGCTTGTGGTGTAGATATCAAGCAGGTAAGCTGAGAAGTGTGTGAATGGATTTGAATGGATTGAAATGCCATGGAGATTATATTTGATTGTACCTATTTAGCAATGTTTTCACTGAGACATAAAAACTTTGGTTTTGTGACCTTCCTTTTCAAAACATTTTTTGAACTGTGTATAGATGTGTGTTATTCAGTTTCCTATTTTTTTCACTGATATTTTATTTTGAAAAAAAAAAGCCCAAAAAACAAAAACAAAAACGAATCATGCCTCTGATTCTAACGCACGAGAGTTAAGGGGTCTTCAACTTCAACAATGCCAGATCTCCCAATGCATAGGAGCTGACTAAGTTTTGAGGAGAATTTACGTGTTAAGAAAGGTGGGTATTTTGACCAAAGTCATGATTTAGTGGCCATCCTCAATTTGTGTGCATTATATGGCTTAAAAATGCCATCACAGGCACTTGCTGTCTTGATGGATGAAGTATTAATTAAAGGGTGGTAGAAAATCTTGTGTATTTATCATAATGTGCAGTTAGGGGCTTGATTGCCATTGTGATTTTTTTTTTCAGAGTTGTCAATGGTAATTGACAATTTTGTTTTTGTCTGTACATCATCCCTTCATGCAGTTACCCTCTGTTATTATAATATGCTTCTTTTTCTCTTTGGTAATTTCTTCTCCTCTTCTGAAAGCCATTTGCTTCAGTTTTAAAATGTTAATTAGCTTTTGGTTTTACTCTACTTCCATTTCCGCTGAGATGACCTGACATAGTCGAAAAGAGCCCTAAAACATCAAAGAAACAAAGACTTTTGATTCATGATATTTGTTGAATTGTTATAATGTATCTTATGTTTATTTTTTCATTTACCCCATTCTATGACATTTTTTCATAAATTAATATCGCATGATTTGTTTCCAAGTATATTTAATGAAATTTACCTTCAGTTTATACATACACTTGGTATAACCTGTAAAAGGATGTGATTTTTTAGTAGACTTGGTTGTGCAAAGTTTGTGATACTGGATTTTTCACTTTGTATTCCAAATCAATTTTTCATGACTTTAAATAACCAATAATCAGAGATGTCCATTTTTTTTATTCACCCCACCTCCCCATCCAATAAGAAAAAAAAAACTATAAGCAAACCCTCTCCTCAAACAAACAAGAAACTCTCATGTTCGGATATGATTTCTTGGGTTAGCAGGCAGAGTGGGTTTTAAAGGTCATTTTGAACATTAATGCAGCATTACAGTTGTAACATCATATAGTAGAAGTTCTTTGTCTCAAAATTAAAAGGGGAATTAAAAAAAAATTTTGATGAAACATGGACATTGAAATGACGTATTAATGGACTGCTGTGGCCAGTGTAACATTAATTTAAAAAATGTTCAAGTTGTCTGATTTATTTTAGGTGTGTGTTTTGATATTGCTACTCATCTTTGTTGGCATACAAGGGACAAAACTATCATAGTTTAAGCAAATGTGTCGAGCTTTTACTTTCACTAGATGTTGAAAATAAGGCTTCTACTGAGCAAATTCTAAATAATTTAATATGTACACCATGAACCAAAAGTTATGTCACATCCATGGTGAATTAATATTTACTACACATCAATTGTTGTCTCACAACAAATGGCACAAGAATGTTTACTGGAGTATAGTGTCTTGCATGAAATTCCTCCCTCCCCCCTACCCTACCCTTCCATGACTCCTTTGAAGCATGTTTAAAGTCTCTTGAAAGATTTCATTTCATAATTTTTGTATTTTCCCGAGTGATTGTACAAGATACAGGAGAATTTTGCTGTTTTTGAACTGAAGAGCACGCAGTTTCATAGCACCCAAAAAGTTGTAACGAATCAAGTGCTTGATCTGGTCATGGAGAAATTCATCAGTCTATCAGCATACATGATCAATTAGCTGCTTATAGTTAGCAGCCATCAATTCTCAACAAATTTGACAGAAAATCCTTTTAAAAACAAGAAAAATCAAAATAAATCATTCAACATTCAATCATTCAATCATGTCCCTTTTATGTCATTATAAGAGCCTTGTTCAGAAATCATGATTCCTTAGGGGGAAAAGAGGCAAAGCTGATTTTTAATCCCCCCAACACCTTGCAGAACCCCTCTTAGCCCTTATGCATATATCATGTATTTAAATGATATTGTAAATTAAAAGGCAGCACACAAATAATTTAGAGATTTACAATGAGTGACTCTTACTACATGTATTATTTTCTTATCAATTATTCATTAGAGAAGACAATTTTGATGACGTTTTCCCTTTTTATCATGTTAATCTACCATACCAATAGTGTAATATATAGCTAGAACCTGCATGATTAAAACAACCAATTTTCACTACTGATAAAACATTTTTTTATCATGTGAATTTCAAGGTAATGTATTACCTTGAAACTGCTTGGTAAGACTGTGCATTTATGCGATCATTCTATTTACATTACCACCTCGCCACAAAGTTTTCTCACTTTTTTGGTGTTCTATTGTACATCACTGGGTGAAGAGTGTGCTGGAATTCTAGCACATTGAAATTCATTTGTTATGAAATCCACACTTTTAAACTTCTGAAGAATTTGAGACCTCTTGTTTTGTTCTGTTTTCAATTGATAAGAGTGATGAAAAGGGATGCAAGATAGATACTGAAGTTGAAGAGAGATGGATATCTAGAAGTTAGATCAGTCAAGATCCAGTCTCTCACCTTGGCTACAGTAGGTTTTATTTGTAGAAGTGTTAATCATCACTGATAGCAATTTTTAAAAACAGATTACATCTGAAGTTGTTTTTTTTAATTGCAAAATGTGGCATGGAAATAAGTCATGTGTTGTGATATTGATAAGACCAATAATTTGGCTTAAATCAACTCAAAACAATAGACTAGACTTCACCTCATATAATATCAGAAGAGGTTTGACATTGAAGAAAATAGTGAGACTGTAGTAACCGTAGAAATCAGAAATGACTTCCGAAAGAGATCTAGAGATAACAATAAAAGTACCGCAAAAATTATTATTTCATTCTTCCACCCTAAAGAGAAACAAGAGAATATTCAATAGCCTTAATGGTACGCGCCATGACATGAATGACGAGCCTCAATCTGAATGTATGCAGCATGGCAAACCACAGAGAGTAAAATCTGATGAAGGCATTTGATGATTGTTGAAAAATGCATATCTGGACATAAAAATGCAAAAGGGAATTATGGGAGTATTCATCCAAAACTGTCAATAAATATGCATTATGACTCTAGGTTGGTAGTGGTCCCTTGAAATCAACCATGAGCCATTCCATGGATTGAGTTGCTTTGATGGTGTGTCCTTGTTGTGGATGATAGAATTGAGGTTTGTAAGCTCAGCAAATATCCTGCATGGCAAAAATACTGATTTCACTTCTTCTGTTGAGAAGGGCAGATTTGTACAATGGACGAAATGCTGCAGCCAAGTCACTCTTGGATAAAAAGATATCAACAAGTTTTGATGATGTCAATGATGCAACAAAAGCACATGTTAAAGAGTTTGGAGATGCATTATTTTCCCCAGGTCTATACCATATCGAATAGCTGTACATATATGAGAAAAGTTCAAGACGTCACTCTTGAATCTTCTTGTTAATTTTGGTTCATTTCCTACTATCCAACATGAATGCCATAGATCTCTGATCAGTAGCAAGTGTGAAATGACGACCACATAAAAAGTGGACCATTTTCTGACAGCTTCAATTATTGCAATGGCCTCCTTTTCCACAGCATGATAATATAGCTTATATAGATATAGGAGATTCCTTGATTAAGAGTTGTGGCTTTCATTGATTGAATACCTGGAAACTTTCTTCATCTCTTCTTTAATGAGGTTGAATGAAAAAATAGCATCTGCTTTCAATTGAAATGTTGTAGCACTTGAAAGGGGCTGGATTTGTCTGAGAAGTTAGGGATCCACTTCAGTAATAACTAAACATTCCTATATTGTCTGAGAGACAATATGGAACAGGAAACGATGTGATTTGCATGCAATAGGTTTACACTGAGGCAAAAGATTGTTAAATAATGACGGATGATCAACAGAAGCTGCAGTTAATGAGCCTATTGTCAAATTTGAATAAGTCAATTCACATCTTGGCCCTTCAAACTCAGAAGATACTCTTTTGTGTTGTTTTTGAAAAGTGTGAACAACATAAATCACTACATAAATTCTTGAGTATGGCCAAATGAATAGACTCATTTGTCCATGGAGAAAAAAGTCTGCAAAACGAGCCAATATGTTTGCTTTCATTGTAGTAAGTGCCATGGCTATGCTCTGTAGAGTGGTGTATTTATAGGCTGAATTGTTTTGCAGTTTTGTAGCTTATGAAGCTTTCAGAAATTCCAGAATCTATCAAGGCATGAAGATTCTCCCCATTTATTTTCACATTAGCAGACCAGGCAGAGACTCTCTGGGAAGGCAATTCGTTACAGAGCAAATGCCTGATGGGTCGGAAGCATTTGCAATTGAAAAGACATAAAGAGTGCACTATATTTTGACGTGCATACTTGACTAAAATGTCCCTTTTTTTCACAATGGTTGTATGTTGACTGGTTATTCAGGCAACATTTCCTGTAATGATAGGTGTCTCAGCAAAAGAAACATGACTTTCTGTTTGTAGTGCTGCATGTACTGTCTTACTGTGTGACTAGCACCTGAGTATGATGAAAATGTGTAATTTGTTGTGTCCTCACCGGTAAGAGTTTGTACTATTGCCACTTCAGCTATTGCCAATGCAAAGGGCATATTTGTTGCATCATTATAAGCCTGTGAATTTCTTTAAGACAAGTCGACAGGGCTGGCTTGTTGAAAGGCTGTGTCTAGATCTAGCGTGCTGTTTTCCAGCAGCCTTTGTCGTAATAATGAGGACATAAAGTCATTGATAAACGAATCATGAATAAGTTCTTGGAGGTATTGCTCTGCACTGATATTCTTGAAATTACAGTCTTTACAAAGTATTTTAAGGCACTGAAGAAATTCGTCAAGTGTTTCTCATGGTGGTTTTTTTTTCTTCATGAGGCAAGTAACTGTCTTACAAATATTTTGTTTGGCATTTTCTCATAAAGCTGTCATAAAGTGGTGATTGCACTTTCAATGTCAGGGCAATCTTTGATAAATTCATGAACCGAATATGATACATAAGTAATTAGAATATGATACATAAGTAATTAGTGTTCTAAACTTTCTTGGAGCTTTTCTTCAACGAACTTGATGCAAGTTTTGAGGATATGATCTGTACAAAAAACAAAAATAAATATGAGCATTTATATAGTGCTCATATAAGCGCTGTGCAAGTGTTCCCCGGCAGGTCTTTTCCAATCAAATACATTCTCAAATCAGGTGGAGTATACAGAGATGCAGCCATTTTACAAGCACGCTTGCTCTAGCATACTTACAAAATCCTTCTCTGCCTATAGTCAGGTACTCAATGACACCCTAGTGGGATGAGGAAAATGTGTGTAAATAGTCTCTCCCAAGGACTAAACAACGCCACGACATGGCACGGCTTTGAACTCGGAACCTGGTGGTTAAAAGTCCAACACCTTGACCCCACTGCCACACTGCTTCACATGGATGAATTAATAAAGATCAAAAAGTTGATTCGATTTTTTTTTATATTGATAAGGCCATTAGCATGGCTTTAATCAACTTAAAATAATAGGTAGACTTAAGCTCATATATCAGGAGAGGCTTGACATTGAAGAAAATGGCCTCAAAAACAGATCTAGAGATAACAATACAAGTACCACAAAATGGTTACATCATTGTGTTATTTAGATAACTTAAATTTACATTACTGGCATCTCTTCATCGCAGAATTTAGAGTCATGGATCAAGACTGATTATTTAAGTCTGTTCACATATCTTTTTATTGATATTTAATTTGTAACAGTTGATTGTGTTTAGAGCTCTGATGAAGTTGCTTAATATCATATGAATTTTTTGAAAAATAAAAATGCATTGTTAAGACTTGAGTATTTTTTATGGTTTGTTGACCAGAAAACATATGTCTACCTGCACTTTTGTTCTAATTTCATTAAAAAATGTTCTACTATGATCCAGCTCCTGTGTGGGTTGTGGTTTCCTCAACTGAAAGGTGCCAGGATAGAGCCATTGCCAGTCTCCCCACTCATGCAGCAAAAGCCAACAGGGGTGTGAATAAATGCTTCTCTTTTCTTCTATCTGTCTTCTTTTATGCTCTCTTGTGTGTTCGCAGAGGAGAAAGAGCTTTGCTGGGAGAGGGAAGGAGGCCTTATTCAGAGGCTTTACCCCATTTATATATGTCTTCATAACTTGAAAATACTATTGGGTCATTTGGTATCTAGATGGACAGAGTACTTTTGTGCACAAAGAGCGGAAGAAAATCTGTGTGGTTATCCCAGTGCACAGTTTCGGGGCTTGATGGTCATTGTTAGTTTATGGTTTTGTTTGTACATCATCTCTTCATTAAGCCTTTTAATCATCATATATTGTTATGTCTTGTGCTCATCATTTATTTCAAATGCCTGTTTCCTTTTTCAGCAACTTCTTTTTCTCCTCTGAAAACCTTTTCTACTACTTCTGTTCTCTCTCTTTCTTTTAACTAGCTTTTCATGTAACTTTTTCTATGGGCACTGAGGTGACCTTATAGTTGAAAAGAGCCCTAAAACACCAAATAAACAAACAAACATCTTTTATTTGCCTGTTTTCCACAATCTTAAGCTTTTGTCAAGCTCTTTTCTTTCATCCCATCATGATGAGTACCTTTTCAGTTTGGAAGGTTATTTAAAAGCTGTATCATTGATTGTTGTTGCTTTCATTTCAAAAAACTTATTTAGAATTCCAAGGACTATAAGACTTATGACTGTTATAATTTTATTATTGTCTTTTGAGCAGAAATACTGATAAATTCTTGCAATGAAGATAAACAGGGTTCCCACTGGGTCGGGAAAGGGTTGGGAATTTTGAAATTCAAATTCAAGGTCTGGAAAAGGGTGTGAATTTACCCAAATGCCTCAAAGGGTCTGGAGAGGTCGGGAAATTTAGAAGCGGGGAAAGTGTTAGGCTTTACTGACCAAATTCCGGCTGTAGCCAAAGCCGCGCGATGAGTAAGGCCTATGCAGAGTAAACTACAAGATTGGGCTATGGGCTTACATCGAACAGTTTGGTGTTTCTTTCTATATGGCTTGTATCAAATTGCTTGTATCCAATATATATGAAGTGATAGCGTTCTTTCACTTTTAACCTTAATGCAGATTGCGTTGAAAATCTCAGAGATGAACGACCACCCATTTTATGCTGCGCCAAAAACAGTGCTTCCAATCTTCCGTCTCTTTACGGAAGTTTGAGCATTCTTAAAGTACTAGTACTGTATTTGCCTCCCACAACACTAAAGCAATCTGTAAAAAGGAAAAAATGTGTCAATGTAGTTTAAAGAGAAAAAAATGAAACCAACATGTTTCCTTCCTGGGTTACCTTACATAATGGCATACCAGGCAATGAGAAGGTGAGGAGAGAGAGAGAGAGAGAGAGAGAGAGAGAGAGAGAGAGAGAGAGAGACTTTATGATGGGCTCATGAGCGGGATAGAGAGTGCCTGTAGTGTTAGAAGAGATTGTGCGTGTGGGGATGTCAGAGACTGTGTGTATGAGTGAGTGAATGAGGGTATTAGAGATTGTGTGGATATGAGTGGGTGAGTGGAGATCATGTGCGTATGAGTGAGGGTGTTGGAGATTGTGTGTGTATGATTGAAGTGTTGGAGCTTGTGTGTGTATGAGTGAATGGGTGAAGGTGTTGGAGGTTGCATGTATTGGAGATTGTATGTATATGAGTGAATGGGTGAGGGTGTTGGAGATCATGTGTGTTCGAGTGAAGTTGTTGGAGATTGTGTGTGTATGAGTGAATGGGTAAGGGTGTTGGAGATTGTATGTGTATGAGTGAGTGAGTGAGGGTATTAGAGATTGTGTGGATGTGAGTGAGAGTATTAGAGATTGTGTAGATATGAGTGAGGATGTTGGAGATCAGGTGTGAATGGTTTAGGGTGTTGGAGATCGTGTGTGTATGAGTGAATGGGTGAAGGTATTTGAACTAGTGTGTGTATGAGTGTGTAAATGAGAATATTAGAGATTGTGTAGATGTGATCGAGGGTGATAGAGATTGTATGTATATGAGTGAGGGTGTTGGTGATTGTGTGCATGTGAGTGGGTAAAGATATTAGAGATTGTGTGGATATGTGTGAGAGAGTGAGGTGAGGGTATTGGAGATTGTGTGTGTATGGATGAGTAAGGATATTAGAGATCGTCTGTGTGAGAGTGAGTGAGGGTATTGGAAATTGTGTGTATGAGTAAAGGCATTAGAGACAGCATGTATATGAGAGAATGAATTTGGGTGTTACAGATTGTGTATTTGTATGAATGAGCCAGTGAGTGAGTGTATAAGAGATTAAATGTAAATGAGTGAATGAAAAGGGAGGAGGGTTAGAGATTGTGTGTGTATGGTTCAGTGAGTAAGCATGTTAGAGATTATGTTTGTATGAGTGAGTAAGCTAGTAAGAGATTGTGTGTAAATGAAGGAGTGAGGGAGGATATTGGGTATAGTGTATATGACTGAGTGAGTGAGTGAGGGCATTGTTCGTATGTGTGTGGGCGAGTTAATGAGGATATTCAATATTGTGTGTATGAGCGATGCATGTATTAGAAATTGTATGTATAAAGATAAAAGTCAGAATTTGTGTATGAGTGAGGAGGGTGATAGACATCGTTTGTATACCAGTGAGCAGTGAGCAGGCTCTGACTTCCATAGTAATGAAATGTATGGAAAAGCTTATTTTGTACAGATTGAAACTGTCTTTTAAAGCTTTACAAGATCCTTTACAATTTGCGTATAGGGATGGGAGAGGGGTGGATGATGCCTTGTTGACATTTATGGACACAGTTTACAAGCACCTTGATAAACAAAAGACTTACTGTCATGTGTGCTTCATAGATTTTTCATCGGCATTCAATACGATCACCAACAATGAATGTCAACAGCAATATTATATCTCTCTCAAAAATCGAACCCATCACGTCAAATTAAACAAAACAAAATCGACAACAATTTCTACCAATACATGTGCGCCACAAGGCTGTGTACTCTCCCCAGTCTTATTTACTATCTATACTAATGACTGCCAATTTAATGACGAACACATCAGACTTATTAAATTTGCCGATGATTCCACATTAAAAGGCGCAATTAAAGCTCGCAGCAAAGGTTGTGAATTAAATACAGACAATCAGTCAAAACCTTTGTGGACTGGTGTGAATATCACAACCTGTCACTAAACGTAAAGAAAACAAAGGAAATGATAATTGATTTCAGAATTAAGAAAGAGACACTAACACCACTCA
Organism: Goniobranchus geometricus; assembly: GCA_028565895.1. Classification (NCBI taxonomy): domain Eukaryota; kingdom Metazoa; phylum Mollusca; class Gastropoda; order Nudibranchia; family Chromodorididae; genus Goniobranchus; species Goniobranchus geometricus. The sequence continues at coordinate 11,576 of JAOWAY010064002.1, forward strand.
CAATAA
>JAOWAY010064113.1:0-11578 GCA_028565895.1 Goniobranchus geometricus
AATAATAATAATAATAATAATAACCTTACTACTAATGGAACTAAGGCCGAATTTTGCGAACAGTATTTTCTCCGAAACTACTCAAGGAAAAAGTATGAAATTAAGAAAATCGACTTTGAAATTAATTTCAATCCTTTGGGTCGACTGCAGTTATTATTCGACCCAGTATTTGCACTGTCAACACATACATCTCATTTCCGGTAAAGACGTTACGGACGGATCGCCTTGGGACTCGGGGGCCAAGTTGGCGGGCCAAGGTTGGATTTATAAACAGTCGTATCTTCTGTGCTGATGGCATGTAGACCGTAGATCGACATAGATCTTGTCTACCCAGAGGCGTTACAACTTAGATTCTAGGTAAAATATTCAGATCTAGATCTCTATGTTTCTTTTCCTGTTTTCACTCACTTTCCCCTAGATCTACTTTAAAGCTTCGGCATTCTCTATATCTAGCCTGGATCTAGACTATAGATTCTAAATCTAATCTAGATCGAGATCTATAGTCTAGATTTTATATATCTAGATCTAGATCTAGATCTAGGTTTTAGATCAATATCTAGATCTAGTGTAAGCCAGATCTTTTGAATTGAGATTAGATCTAGATCTAGATCTCAAATCATGAATATCAGATTTCAAGATCTGTTAAGCATGTTTGATTGATTTGCGAAAACAGTGGATCGCACACACATTTTGTCGATATCCACAGAATGCACAACAATCCATAGATCTATCAGCCAACAAAGATTGGCGATTTATTCTTTCAATTTAGTTTGACATTTCCATATATAGGTACTAAATTAAAATTTGAATGTTCCCAAGTTTTAATTTAGAATCATCCGTAGGTTAAGCACGTTCTATTGATTTGCGCAAACATGGATTGTGCAACACATTTTATGAATAAACAAGGAATATGCAACGGTCCATCGATCTATCAGCCCACGCATAGGATGGGCGGTTTTCCTTTCAATTCAGTTTTGACATTTCCATATAGATCTAAATGAAAATTTGAATGAGTTCAATTCTTTTAATTAAAAATCATCTGTAGATATAGCCGTTAGGCGCATTCGGTCTATTTGCACGAACAGTGGATTTAGCAACATATTTGTGGATATCCATGGAATATACAATACTCCATCAATCTATCAGCCCACATATAGGATGGACGGTTTTTCCTTTCAATTCATTTTTTTTTTACATTTCCATATAGGTCTAAATGAAAATTTGAATGAGCTCAAGTGTTTTAATTTAAAATCATTCGTAGAAATATGCGTTAGGCGCATTCTCTTGATTTGCACGAACAGTGGATTGTGCAACGCATTTGTGGATATCCATGGAATATGCACTAAACCATTGATCTATCAGCCCACGCATAGGACGGGTGGTTTTTCCTTCCGATTCAGTTTTGACATTTTCATATAGATCTAAATGAAAATTTGAATGAACTCAATTGTTTTAATCTAAAATCATCCGTAGAAATAGGTGTTAGGCGCATTCGTTTGATTTGCACGAACAGTGGATTGTGCAACGCATTTGTGGATATCCGTGGAATATGCATGAATCCATTGATCTATCAGCCCATGCATAGGACGGTGGTTTTTCCTTTCAATTCAGTTTTCAGATTTCCATATAGATCTAAATGAAAATTTGAATGAGCTCAATTGTTTTAATTTAAAATCATCCATAGAAATAGGCGTTAGGCGCATTCGGTTGATTTGCACGAACAGTGGATTGTGCGACGCATTTGTAGATATCCATTGCATATGCACCAATCCATTGATCTATCAGCCCACGCATTGGATGGGTGGTTTTTCCTTTCAATTCAGTTTTGAGATTTCCATATAGATCTAAATCAAAATTTGAATGAGCTCAATTGTTTTATCAACTAGCATCCTACAATTTGTTTATGATTTGATGGATTACACATTTTTGAATCAAGATCCAGATCTAGATTTAAATTTAGAATTCTACGAAGAAATGGATCTCTTGAATACCTGTGACCCCAGTAACCTTATAATTATAATTGAAAATTTATGAAATTTCTAAGCTTACTTCTTTTGAATTCATCTTTGTAACGTTTCACATAGTCTTGATCTAAATTTGAATAGATTCTAGATTTCTAGAAGAAGGTTCTAGGAAGAAACTTTATGGCATACTCTTTTCTTACAAAATGGTTGAGATGGATTTAATATTCCAGAAAAGTAGGGGAAAATGAACCTGCACCAGCAATGTTCTCTTCCCTGAAGTGCTACTTTGATAGGCTCTAGGTAAAATATGTTTCTTTTGCTATTTTCAGTCATTTTCTCATTATTAACTTCTCGAACCATTATTCTTCCGTTCGGAGAACGGGTACTTTTACTAGTAATAATAATAATGGTAACAAAAATAAAAATAATAATATAATATAAAAAAAAAAATGTTCATGAGATACATTTGAAATTTAATATAAGGTCTAGATCTAGATCAATTAATGTAGATTTATCTGCAACTCTCTATCTCAAAAAAAAAAAAAGAAAAAGGAAAAGAAAGGACAGACAGAAAAAAAAGCAATGTGAGAAAAAAGGAAAGAGATTGATGACTCACCACAGACTAAGGGTTAAGGGGTTAACAGACAGATATTTCAATAATTTCATGCTGTTCTAGGAGCTCATCAGTTCCCATACTTCCACAATTGGTAACCTATCAGTAGCCATGACTTAGTTGTTGAGTGTCAATTTGTACCTAGCCTAGACAAGAGATTTAGATCTAGATGCTCAACCTGTAACTTGGCCATAGCAAGCTACCCTATCGATATTCCGTAGCTTGCAGCTTTGCTTCCATCTTTTCAAAATGGCAGTGCTGCTGAGATTCGCGATCTTATTGTGTAATCAAAGCCCTTCTTCTTCCTATACACTTCTTGTCCTCGGAGACTGTTTCCTTTAACTAGATTTATGTTATTTCTATGCATGCTATTAGACTCTAAGATGGTTTCATTCCTATGTCCAAAATAGATCAATGTTGGCCACCTCACAATACCTCTTGAGAAAAGAAAAACTAATAAAACTAATTGATACAGCACAGTCTGTCAGCAAGCACTGTTATTGTTATGTACTTAGTTACTTGCCTTGAGCCTGCAGCTTTAAAAGCTTGTGTGCTTCAGTGCAGTTTCTCATGTAGGATGAGATATCTGAAAACAGTAACGATGCCTTAAGCAAAAGGAATCGTTTATTTTCGGCCCCATTCAATATAGCCCATACAGGCTTACAGATATATTGATGCATCGAATATCGTCGCTATTTACCGCATGTACTTCTTGGGCCGACCTAGGACTATGACAGCAATGAGTGGAAAACTTGGTGGAAAGAAAAATCTGATTCCGATATTCGAATCCCCCATATGTTTTCCTTTTGGGCAAATTACCAGCCGAAAATTTTCGGAACTCTGCCATCACTGAACAATATTACGATTGTCCGTCAGTAGAATAAAGAATGTGAGCAGATTACTGAAATGAATAGATGATCATCAAGGATAGGTGTGAAAAGGGCCGTCATGGAGCCCACCAAGGAAGGCTATGTCATTCTTGGTAACAGTTACACTTCCCTGTGGATGGCCCCTGCTTCGAGCCAACAGGATTGGACATATATAAATGCTCTCTTGTGCTTCTCGGGTAAATCAACTTGGATGTATACATACATCCTTTGCTTTTGTAGGGTTAAGAAATATTCCTGCCTTCAATTCCTACTGGTGCAGGAATTTTTTCATATGTCCTTCCCTTAGTATTGTCTTGTCTCTGTCCAACTGGGGTTTCATTTTCATCTCGGTTTGTTTCTATCATTAACATTTATTTTGTAGGGTTAAAAAATCCTACCTGGAAGTCTCTAAATGTGCAAGTCTGTAGATATCTATAGAGCAGATGGGGGACATGACCCAATATTTGACTTATGCCTTGAGATAAAACCGGAAAAGAAGGCACATTGTCCTGATGTTCGTTGATGGCTGAGATTTGCAGGGAGTGCAAGGGGCCCTGCTAAGTGGACTTACACTTGTAGAGGATTTTCAGCCCATTAAGTGGAGATAGCCCTATATAAAAACTCGCCTTTTTACATCTGTTTCCAACTGCTAACAATGGAATCAAATAATGAATGATCTCACAAAACCTATTTACAAAAAAACAACAACCAGACAACATGTTTTGGCTACAACTCCATTATTTCTGCCTCAGTGATGTGGCCTTAATGAGAGACAACTGAATTTTTGACCAATGATCCAAAGCTTCACTATGACATGGACATACCTGCTTGAGCGCCATCACCTCTTGATGCTTCTGTCTCATTCTTTGCTCCAACAGAATCGGCAGAGCCAATCTCAGCTGCGACTAGCTCTGACACTGAAAGAGATGCTGGTGCTGCAGTGCTACCCACGGAGTGTTCACTCCGCAATGTCAATGCCTTCAATTCCACACCCATCGATTGAATTCTATCAAGTAGAAAGGCAATGTGCTCTAGCTTCAAAGCTTCTTTGCTGAAATGAGCAGCGAACTGATTTGATGGAAGCTGTGGAATTGAGTATTAAAAAAGACTTTTACTGTTGTCAACTTACATAGTTTTTAAAGTTTAGACCATCAGGGTATGAGAGATAGTAGTTGGGGCAAAGTAAAAACAAAAAAGGTGAACATTGAACAGTGAAATTTCATGCCAGGAAAAAAAGGACAATATATGCTCTGTTTTCCCTGGAATTAAATGCACAATAGGATCCACATATGAATTTGAAGATTGGGCTACGCCAAGGATCAGTTCTTGGCTCCTTCTTGTTCACAATAAGATAAGGAATACATGAAGACAGATGAGAAGCCACTGGTCCTAATGTTTGTTGATGGCTGAGATTTGCAGGGAGTCCAAGGAGCAGAGCTAAGGGAACTTAGAGACATATCTCAAACAAAAGACATGAGAGTCAGTAACAGAGAAAGAGAGTATATGGGTAAACAAAAATAAAAATGCACAAAGCAACAAGAATATCTAAGTCAACGTAGCTTTACGGATTCTGAATAAAAGGGATGACTGGACCAAAAAAAATTTAAAAGATTGTATATTGGACAATGTTTTTCAACTGATATAAAGCAGACTTTACAGCCTTGTAAGTGTTCGTCTTAAAATACTGGTGACGAACTGGTTGAAACAGGCTTGTCAAAGACGTCGGCAGCGTTTGCAAAATGGCAATCCATAGACTTCATTGTGTAGCTTTATTATCCACAATACGACATCTTCGTGGAGCCCAATTTCTTAGTTCGTCCCATTGCTTGATGAAACAACCCGACTAACATTCTAAGGGTCTGTTGATAACATAAGTCCCATTTTGTATGCCGTATCAGGGACAGAATATATTAGAAAGAGGTGGTGAAAAGAGAGTGAAAGGATAATATGAACATTCAAAGAAAAAAATTAAGTATAAGAGTTAAAAAATAAAGAATTTAAGAGAGGTTGCCATATCTTAATTCAGTGGGGCCTCTGTTATTGGGACTCTGAGAAATCAGGAAACCCGGGAAATTGAGATGAAATTCCTAGAAATGAAATCTTTCATTTTTCTTCATAACTTATACCCTACTCGGGAAAACAAGCATGGCAAATTGGGACAATGTTTTCAAATGATTTCTAAATCTCAAAATATAAATTGTTCACATGGTCAGCCTAATGTCTCACATAGCCCATGAACCAGATAGTCTGTTACTCCTGACACTAACACACCCAGAAGGTGCCATGCCAACACCCAGACCAAGTTAACAAGCCCTTGCAAGGAGGGACCATCGGTTGGTTTCATCAAGCAATGGGACCAACAAAGAAAAGAGCACTGAGATGATGTCATTGTGTGGATAATAAAGCTGTGTCATGCAGTCTATGGCTTACCATATTACAATGGCCATCACCTACATTTTACAACACTTGAAAGGCTGTATAGTCAGCTTTGTGTTCTTAGTCAGTGGTCGAAATGAATGTTAGGGACGGAGCCAGTTATTCAATCTCAAATGACCAATTAAAGACGTATATATTTATTGGCTCTCATGCACTACCGTTTTCATTTGAATGGACTTATAATTAAAAACGTTCGGAAATCATTTTTTGCCATTTTCTGATAGGCATTATCATATTTTGTTGTGATTCTGATAAGACAAATGAAACAGATTACAATAGAAAACTCTTATTCAGAATGCAAAGCAAATACTCAGGCAAAACAAACCATATGACTAAAATGTGGAATGAAATGATATTTGACAATAATAGAGGCGTTTCATCATTCCCAAAAAGGCATTTTTGCTAAACGAGCCGTCTGTTAATCGTGATTGCATAGAAACTAAGTTGTCATCCAGAGGTATCATAGGCCCTTTCAAATGACAACAGCATTACGGTGATAACACTTCCATCGGCCTGAGACTCTCCCTGGGAAACCTGGATGATTTTTAGATCTCCCAGAGGTCTCACTGTATAAGTTTTGTTTTTAATCCTGCGCATGCCATCCAACACTGACACACTGAATAGATGTTTAAACTGTTCCCATAGGGCTAAAAACTTACCTTTGCTTTACAACCAGGCACTGGACAGGTAAGGATTCTGTTTGTGCAAGTCTTTTCCTGATGCTCTATTTTCTGTTCCATTGGGGAGAGACAGAAAGACAAAAATAGAGACAATGGGCATGTCTAACATTTACATTTGTGTTGTACAATGTTTACTGTTTTAGATAGAATGTCAACGAATAGCTATAAACAATTGCACTGGGGAAAATGATGAAAGTCTCTGACTTTTTCTGTCATGGTTACAGTCGCACCTGCCCAAGACGGCCGATGAAGATCATGAACAAAAATGATTGTCTTGGACAGGTGATCATCTTAAAGAGATAGTCTTCATAACATGCCACCCCCCAGGGGATGGGGGAAGAACAAGTCGCTTATGGCTAGATTTACATGTCATATGTATGTGATGAGGAAAAAAAGGAAGGTACATGTTCAGATGATCTTGTCGAGACAGCAGACTGAGATTTGTCATCACCTTATCAGACAATGTAATTATCAATCCACAGGCCAACATCAAAGTTGTAAATTGTAATGTGCTTTGAAAGTGTGAAAAGCTTATCAGTCTGGCACCTTACCACACTGGACTAGCATCAATGGCAGTTGCAGGAGCAAGGCACCTTGGACGTTTGTGCAAGACTGATCGACTCACCTTCTTACCTGCATGATTGACCCCACCACCTCTTACCTAGGCCTGCACGGTCATCAGAGACCTAAGGCTACCCAAAGATGCTAACTCCAAAAAATTCTTTTTACTGGACTGTTCTGGACCCCGTGCCAAACCAGAAAATTCATCAACAATGCTATGACCCCAAACAAAGACAAGAGGCAAAATTACAAGAGGAAGCAATTTGAGTACAGTCTGTGCAATTGGACGTGTTACAGCGTTTCCCTTGCTTTCCCCTGATCACTCTTCTATGGTGGCTTTGTAGCTATATCTTTCCATTTGAGGACTAATTAATCCTTTATGCAGGTCATATGGTATGCAATAACTCGTTCTTTCAACTTCCAAACCCACACGGACATGCAGATAGACATTCATCCGACCTATGCCCACTTGAATTAGTTCTATTTATGTTTTTGTCAATATCTATCTGCTCTGCATCATGCTGAACAAAGTAATTTTCGTTCACCAAGGCCATGATTCATAAACTGTCAACCTAGTCTAAATTTGTACATGTACAGTTTGTGGTTTTCTTGAGTGTTTTCTCATGGGTTTTTTTTTATGCCAGAAGACCACTTTTGGCATTGAAAATCATCGCAAAACTCTTTTCAGGCTAAAAGGGATCTGGATGGTCAAAGAACATCCCTTTAAGGATTAATGGTAAAGGAGTTACCATCTCTGACCAAAATCTTGATTCTCTCACTATCATCTAATCCATGATCTAAGTCTACATCTAGAATCTAGATCTAAAATGAAGCCAAGACTTGATAAGATCAATTTCCCTGTCGACCAAGAAATCCTGGGGAAATACATTTGTTAGATCTACTGAAGCCTAAAGATTACACTTACCCGATCGATCCTTCCACCAAGACCAAGAACTAAAAACACATCTTATTCCATATAACTATTTTCACTGCAGTCCTGGCAGAAGGAAATCACAAGAAAATGACCAGCAGAAGAAGGCCATTCCCCGTAACCAAATGCCGTGCTAAAAGTTGTCATGCATACGCGACAAACAATTTTGCACCCTGCGAGACAGACCAGAACGGAAATACCCCAGAAAAACCCAATGCCAGTTGAATTCAGCTGAAATGAGGTTGTACTGGATAGTATCGAACTCCAAACGGTGCTTTCTGATGGGTTTAACAATTATTTTTGTATTAAGCCGATTTAGTACCTCAAAAGATCATGTTGGAAACGCAGGCTGTGAGATGGTGTACAGTAACAATAGTACAGACTAATTCACATCACATAAGACTTATCGTGCTAATCATCCTTGAAATAAAAAAACCGGTGCAAGTGATAGGAGGAAACAGAATGTCACACGCATGTTCCGTAAAGCTTCATCTGGGCTTTTCTGTGGCAGCTTATTAATTTCCTGTTGTTCCATAAGTCACAAACTTCGCATCTTTGACGGCTCGGTTAATTTTGATGGAACTTTTCACGGCAATTTTTCTTTCACTGAATTCAGTAAAATTACAATATGGCCCAGCCAATGGATACATAATGACATGAATCACCTGACAATCAGCTGTAGAGGGAGATAAAAATTACAATGGCTGGATGACTTGTAAGTGGGGCAGAGCATGAACAGAAACAGAATGTCAATGACAGTCCGTAGCTTGACAAGGCCACCAATCCGCACCGACCAATCGTCTTAAGCAGGTTTTTTGTGCAATTCATCATTAAAAATAAGTCGTGGCAGTCAGGTTGAGCAGGTGGTCATCTTCTACAAAGATGATAACGTTAAGGAAAAAACCAAGGAGGCTGATGAAGAGTGGTCGTAAGAGCAAGTGGTTGTCTTATACAGATGGTTGTAAGGGCAGGTTCCACTGTGTTTGTGAATTTGCACAATCCAACAGGCTAGGTCTTGGGTTCAAGTATAAGTGCTAGCAATATCAATACTCTCCTGTTTGATATTTATCTTTCAGGCTTCCTACAACTTTGTGGAAGAAGTACATTCATTTGTCTTAACACAAAATAAAGATACATGTTCTTCACCACTTACATCTTTCCGAGCAATCTTTTCACTGCATCCTTCACACTTGATGACATACAATGGGCAGATTTTGTTGTGATTCTGATAAGACAAAAGAAACAGATTACAATAGAAAACTCTTATTCAGAATGCAAAGCGAATACTTAGGCTGCTGATGAAGTAAAATGAAAATCTAAGAGTAAATTGCATCAATGAGATTTTCTGACTAGAAGACAGAGAGGAAATATAATCTTTAAAATTCTTCATCTCATAGATTTCAAATTCTCTGAGAATCTTATGACAAGTCTAAGGATTCAAAATTTTTCTTTAGAGTGTTTTCATAGGGGAGCCATTATTAATACTACTCAATCTACTTAAACTGAAAAAAGGTCTTCATCATAATGGCTACTTTCTTAGAATGAAAGCTTTTGGTGTGCTTCATTCTGATCGATTTCCCGTTTGTTTTTTTATAATTTTTTTATAGACGTGTTAAAATGGTCATCACAGGGTAATAATACACACACACAAGTCTTTCCTTGCATCTGGTAAGTCTGGGAAGCTAAGGACTTATTCGACCCCTTTCCATTCAGGAGATGTCACCACTTACAAATACCTTCATTGTCCACTTCTACATTAGATGTACCATATTCTAAATTTTCTGGCATTTTTTCCCTCTCAGTTCTATCTCAAGAAAAGTGGGATTACAAAACTCAAAAGTTACTACAGTTCTCAAATCTTACTCACTCATCGTTCATATCTCCCGAGGGACAATTTTGCTGGATGAATTGAGGTATTTAAAAGTGTAGTAAAGAATTACTAACCTGCAGTAATCTCTAGACAATCGCTAACAGTAAGTTAGCAATGTCCATCAACACCATAACAACTATATATGATATGAGCCCTCTTTCTCTCTGCATGGTGTATGCCTTTAGGATGTGGCCTCCCTCAGTACCAGCCAAAACAAGGTCCCACCCTATCCTATCCTTCCACTATCTGTCATAGTGTTGTCCATCTCCCTGATATCTTGCTAACATCTCCTGGCTCCTGTTTGGTCTACCTCTTCCTCTGTTTGACTCAATCATGTCTTTCAAGACTCTCATGTCTTTTGATGTGTCCAAAATACACAAATTTCAATTTTTTCACGGTTCTCAAATAAAAGAGGCCTTGAGGCTTCAATGCACCTTGTACAGGATACAAAAACTGAAACAAACTGCAGGTGACAGCGCGGACCCACCTAGGACTAGCCCAGGGAAAATCGTCGATTCTTGCAGCTTTTTAAATAGATCCCTAGAGGACCGAGAGATTGAGTTCTTTTGATTCACTATTGAGCTTAATCAGCCTTTTTGGACATTACTTTAGAAACTTCACTATGGGATTGCCACAAAAACTTGCCTACCATTAGCCATGACATGTATTATATAGATCTATTATTATTATTATTATTATGGTCCTTTTTCAGGATACTAGCTGTTGATTAGACTTCCCATTATGGTGGCCCTATGTGTTATTAGTAGTATCTATGTCTCAGGTTACTCAGAATGGGACCTACTGAAATGCTTATGAGAGTATCAATACCTTTATTAGGTTGATTACTTTGCGTTAGAAATTACCATTATAGAAACAATAGTTTGTTTATAGTATCATAACTGGTTATTAATTTTATAAAGAAAAAAAAAATTATTGAAATGTCTTTCTGATTCATGCTTGGAGTCAATTTGTATGGCAATATTAGGTCCCTGAAAACCACAATTGAGCCATATATCAAAAGAAAAAGAACGCTTCATTTCTTCATCCCTTGTTTAGTTTTTATCTTACCCAATCATAAATCTTCCGTAAAAAAAAGTATGAATTCCCTTAAATTAGAATCAGTAATATTATTTACCTTTTTAAAAAATGTTTAGCTATCTTTGGGTAGAGCTGCAGATTATGATGAACTGGCTAAATCAAATCAAATCAATCTTTATTGTCCATAACATCATATGATACATGTAAAATTTCATTCAGCAGCAATGAGGATGATGATTATGATGATGATGACAATGGCAGCGACAATAATAGTAATGAAAATGTATATTGTGTAAATCAAAAAATGGAGAATTTAAATAAGTTTAATGTTCTTTGCAATTAGTTTCCACCGGCACATGAATTTTACTTTTTCAACTGTATAGAAAGCCAGCTCATGATTAAAGTTTTTTGCTTAAGGCCTCTGAGCAAAATTAGAGAAAGAATGTAGTATGGTCTTGACATATTCAAAAGTCTGAAGGACATCGGACGTGATTGCTATGCTTTGTCCCCCTGAATGTGGCTATTCTAAACCAAAAATCACAAAAAAGTCCTAAAATTTCCTGAGTCCAGTTATTTTTTCCCCTTGTTTATGAGAGTACCACATCTCTCTCTCTAT
>JAOWAY010064224.1:0-11576 GCA_028565895.1 Goniobranchus geometricus
TCTCTCTCTCTCTCTCTCTCTCTCTCTCTCTCTCTCTCTCTCTCTCTCTCTCTCTCTCTCTCTCTCTCTCTCTTTCTGTCTGTCTCGAGGAGAAGAACTGCACGCTAGACCACTCCACTATCCACCACTCGAGGTTTGAACCCCCTAGGCACCTGATATTTTTTCTTTATCTGCTTAATTCGTCCTGGCACTTCTAACACTTATTTATTTTCTCCCACTTCCCTACCCCTTTCTACTTCCTCGTTCTATATGCCCCGTCTTTCTTTCTCCCATATCCTCTCTATAATTCTCTCTTCTCTCATCATCTCTCGTATATTATCAACGTTTTAACTTTAAGATTCCCTGTATTCCAACGGTTGTTGAGAGAAATATGCAGTGAAGATGTCTCGTGTTGTCTTTGCACCATTGCTTGGTCGACCACATCGATTCCACATGACAGAAGAATCACTGCGTGTTTGCTCCGTTTCGGTGTAGTTGTGATCCATGCCGTCTTTATCGATGATCGCATTGTGCAAAATGCAGACGCATTTTACTATTCGGTCTACGAGCTCAGTATCTGCCTTGATTGGTTTGTCCAGAATACCCCACTTTGAAACCAGAATTCCGAAAGCACATTCAACAGTTTTTCTACTTCTGGATAACCGTTTGTTGAAACATTCCTCCTCGAGAGACAAATTTCCCCTTCCATATGGTTTGAGAAGAAAATCCATTAAGGGATAAGCTTCATCAGCTACAAATACAAAGGGTGCCACAACGTTTGTCTCTGGTAGGGTTCTTGGTTCTGGAATTTGTATCTTTCCACCCAATATGGCCCTGTATAAATTAGAAGCCTGAAAGGTTCCCCCGTCACTCTGTTTGCCATACCCTCCAACATCGATCGCTATGAATCTGTAATTGGCATCAACGAGCGCTTGTAGAACAACAGAGAAATATTGTTTATAGTTGTAAAACATTGATCCCGAAAGCTTTGGACAACGAATTCGTACATGCTTTCCATCCAGGGCCCCAATGCAGTTAGGGAAATTCCAGATTTTGCTAAAGTCATCAGCGATTGATCGAAATGATTCCCGTGTCGGAACAGGCATATGTAGTGGTTGCAACTCTTCCCATAGCACGTCAATTGTTTCCGACACAATAGCACCTACTGTCGATGCTCCCATTCGAAATTCAAAGGCAAGGCGTCTGTACGACACACCGGTAATGAGGAATCTGGAGAGTATTATGAAAGATGGTGAAATCATACATTGATAATAACAATAACAATAATAATAATAATAATAATAATAATAATAATAATAATAATAATAATGAACATTTATTTAGCGCTTTATACAGTCAATACACCGTCTCAAAGCGCTTTACAATTATCATTATCCCCGACAGGCCATATGCAGACTTTGTACTTTACTCAACTCCCTGGGGAGCATACTGGTAGAGCTGCCTGTTAGGCGCTGCACACCAACATTATGACAATTACTTTTACTGCCTATAGTCGAGTAACCATCTACACCTGGGTTGGGTGAGGAAAATCATGTTAAGTGTCTTTCCCAAGGACACAACATCAGCGACACCCGGGGATCGAACCCAGGACCTCTTGATCAGAAGTCCAGTGTCTTACCCGTTCGGCCACTGACGCCATAACCGTTTGTTGAAATTGAACACAAACATGATAACAAAATCTATAGGTATAAATCTTTCTCTCATTTCAGAATCAACGTTACGAAAAAAGTGGAAGAATCTTCGAGATTACTTCGGGGCAGAGTACTCCAAAAGACCTGTGCCCCGATCAGGAGATGGCGCGGAAGAGTCTACTCAGACTTCTAAATGGCAGTACTACCAGCAAATGCTCTTTTTAAAAGACATTGTGGCACCTAGACGATGCCAGAGCTCTTTGGAAAGTATCGTAAGTGATGTTGACTCACAATCACATAACCAATTTACTGTTCCTGAACCTGCCCCTGAATGTGATAATGAACATTATGACATCCCTGCATCATCATCTGCTGCATTGCACTCCGAATGTCAACCAGAGCCCAGTCCCACTCCACAAGCGATAGGGAAGAAAAGAAAAAGTACTGCGAGTCCTGGTGTACTCTACCAACAAAAGTTACTTGATCTGGAAGAGAAAAAACTCGAGCTTTTGACACAACACAATGAAAAGAATGATGAAAACGACGACGATCTCCTATTTCTGAAGTCTCTACTTCCATATATCAAGAGGATTCCAACAGAAAGAAAACTGTCCTTCAGATCTGGAGTCCAGCGCGTTGTGGAGAATTTCGCTTTTGGGGGTCAACATGCATCAGACTTTCGTGTCAGCAATACTGAAATGTATCAACAGCAAACACCAGTGCCAAGTGTGTCACCAACATTTTATCAGTCTGGTCCATCCTCAAACAGCAGCTACCAGTCTTATGACAGCAGTACTTATTAATTAAATTTCAAGGTTCCTGGATCTCTGGATTGAAGACGTTATTGTTTTTTTTTAATACATATATCTTTTTTTTAATCCTATAAAATTTGATATCAAATCATAACAAGGGGTTTTCTTGATTTCATTCAATTAATATGTATAATAATACTAATAAACGCTTGAGCCCAGTGACCCAAAGGCCCCCGATTTGATCATCGGACTGGGGTATAGTTGAGTCCCAAGGGAAAATAATCTTTACTCACTTTTTCTTACCACACTCAAGTGTAAAATGTCAACCTGGTCAATTAAAACGCTCTACTGCCTCAAAAATAGTATGTAATATCTCTCCCCCCCTCTTCCCCCCCTATCGGGTGCACGTCTGTCTCAGGTGTTCATTTCTGTCGTTGGCTTGGGGCCTATGATGAAAATAACGTTCTGAGCACGTTAAATGCACAGTTAAGTCATTTAGAAAGGGTACTTTTACTCATATTCTCTCACCATACTCAGGTGTAAAATGAGTACTCGGTCATTTACAGTGTTGGTTCATCTTAAAAGCATGTAATAGCGCATTACCGGTGTATATCTTGCCTTATAAAATTAATATTGATTTTGGCTTAGGACCCTATTATTGGGGCAGAAGGGAACTGCTCGTGCCGAAATAAATCCTGTGGTATTTCATAGATATAGAAAAGATGGCGGCTCCCCTTTTTCCAAGTTGTGGTTAATCACTGGGTCACTTGCTATCTAGGCGAACCGAGTACTTTTGTACACAAGGGGCGGTAGAACATCTGGGAGGGTCATTACATCTTGGTATTATGGGAGCTACTATCTATATCCTAAGCATGTATTATTTATCTTATTATTAGGTAGGGAATGCACGTATAATCTCTATCTATCAAACACCACATGAATTATTTTTCCAGAAGCGGTCTTTTTGTCCTTCTCTGTCGTCAAATAGACGAATTGTTCTGAGTACGACATTAAACCCAATATCAATCAATCAATAGGACCCTATTATAGCGAGTTGAACACAGCTGAAGTTTTAAAGTAATGTAATATGTTAATGATATAAAAACAAAAGTAAAAGCCATTTTATTAATTTTATCACTTACTTTAATGTGACAACTAAACGCTCTTCTGGTAGAATGGGTTCATGCCAGTTGTTCCATGATTTCATCAGCTTGGATTCCACTGTCTTCAAAATGTAATCGAAAGTATCCACACTCATCCTCATGTAAGAGTGAAATCGCTCAGGGTGCCTCTTTAATTGATGGAATAGGTGGTGGTATTCACCATTTTCCCGTCTTCCCTGGTTGATTTCGTGAACACCAATTCTCCTTGTATTGCTCGCTAGTAGAAATTTCGATAAACAGCCATCCAACATTAAAAAGTCTCTTTCGAATGAGGTCGCCATTTTATCTATGTGCGTGTTGTTGAATCGCGTTTGCTGTGTACACAACACGCGCGAGGAAAATCGTTGGTTTCAGATGCGATTTTTTAGCGCGTGCGATCTCTCGCGTCTCGCGTTTGCTATGTACACACCCTAAGTATTTTACACTTTAAGTTTCACTATCACACTATCATGACATATCTTGATTTCACATTTTATTGGTTTAGGCTTCTCAGGGATGGTAATAATCCATATTCCTTTTGATGGAATTCCATCTTCCAATTACTCTCTGACTTTTGAAAGGTTTGTAGGTCTCTTTGCAATGTTTTACAACAAACCATTGTTTATATCTCTCTGTACTTATATGTCTCATTCACCAGATGTTGGAAAGATAAAGATTAAAGACTGTATTTATATAGCGGTGCTCACCGTTCTGCGAATAGAGCTTTACAATACTTTATCCCCAAGCAGGCACAACCCCTAGGAGGTGTGAGTAAAGTGTACTACATTCAGTACAACAATACCAGCCTATTGCTAGGTACTCATTTAACACCTGAATCGAGAGGTGCAAGAAGAGCAAATTTTCTTGTTGAAGAATACCAAGACCAATGCCTTCATAATTCGGCCAATGAGCCCAAAGAACTTATGACTTCATGCAGACATCGTATCAGGCCCGATATCAAAAACACAAACTTTGTGTGTGAAAGAATAGGTAGAGACAGAAATAAGGGATAAGAGTACAAGACCACAATGCACTAAATCATACCCCAAAAAATGTTTTAAATATGTAGCAACTTGATGGTTCATACTTTCCATTGACATTGATTATGTGAGAAAGTATCATGACACAGCAATCTGATTAACATTATGTCCCATGCCTTAGATCTAGATGATATCAGGGTAACATACATGTATTACCCTAGTTTCTAAATATGAATATATAGAAATTAGACACACTATTTTATGCAAAAAAAGCTGTGAAATGGAACATAATCAAGCGTCCAAGTCTTAAAGATAAAAGCTCTAACTCCTCCAAATTATCTGTGATAAAATTATTAATACAAATACCAAAAGCATCAAAAATAATTAATTATGAACGTTAGACTGTCATTCGAGATCAATTTGAAGTATAACACCCATTAGAGGAAAGAACATTACAAATGAAAACTTATGTAATGGGTTTAAAATCCTTCAATTGAGGGGTGACAAAGTTAAAAAATAAAAGCGGCAAGTCTGAGAACAAAAAATCCCCCAAAACAAAAGGGTTGACTAATGGTGTAGGTAAATATGCTAACTTCAAAAACAAAACAAATCTTAAAATATGTGGATTTCCCTGTATAAAATCATTTGAATTCAGGCACTAGATGCTTAAAAAAAGGAAAAACAAGAACAAAAACAACACAAAGAAAAGATGTTTTCTTGACAAATGGATATAACAGATAAAGTAAACATCTAAGATGAAATATGGACGCATAAAACACCTTTCATATTTGGTATAGGATAAAACTTTGAGGAAAAAAAGGAAGAAAAAAGAAACAACATCCAAGAGGAATGCCTGCGATACTATTATATACCACAGGAAAAAAAAAGATTATTATACAAACCATTTGATAACATTCCAGGTATTTACGACTTTAAGTAAAAATGCTACATTCAGCAACAAGATCAAAATGATGAGGCAATTCTGAGAAAAGATAAGGAAATCAATGTTCCTTACCCGAAATTATGAGGGGAGGATGGTTTGGGATATAAAAGAAAAAGGTTATAACCTCAAGTCCTCTGAGGTGAAAAAAGATAATGCCTGATTTTAATGCATCTGACAGAATTACCCTTGACATTCACAAGCCTTTTGTGTTGAACCATTGAGACACATTGGTAGACAGGAAATAATTTATTTTTTAAAAGTGCAAAAAGCAATTAAAATCAAAAAATATAATTTAGTCCTTGAAATGTACTACAGCTCTATCAATCCCGAGTTCATGCTTTTACATCCTTATATGTTTAATGCACACAGGACAGAAGATGATTAATTCATATCTTCTATATCAATAACAAGACTCATTTCTGAAGGTTATCATGTTCAATACACTGACAATATTCAGAAAACCTTAAAAGAAAAGAAAAAAAGGAAAAAGAGAAAAGAAAGCCTTAACCTGAAGAGGAAAGCAAAGCGTTTGCAAAAGTGCACTGGATTGCATGATGCTTTTTTCCCTTAAACACAATGCTCAAACCATGATCATAGGGTACAGGAAAGGAAAAATACAAAATATCTCATTTTGAAAGTCCAGGCACTTACATTTTCCATGTAGTCCTCCCTTGAATTGCAAAAAAAATGTTTGGTCAGTTTTGAAAAGGCAAAATTCAGGGGAAACATATTGTTAATAAATCTGTCTCCCTCCATTATGAAACCAATCATTATACTACATGCTCTTACAGAACTGAATGCTTAACATACACAGGTGTATATATACTGTAGAGAGACTTTTGCCTGAGTCATCACTTTGCTATGCCCATACACAGTGGTCACTTAGTGGTTTTCATGGACACACTATACAAGTCATCACAGTGGTGTGGTATCAAATACTAAGTGTTTGAAGGACAGAGACCACAAGCTGATGTACTATTGATTTCATGCTGATTAATGAAATAAAGATGGCATATGGTAAACACATGATGCTACATTTTGTAGGTGTGTGTGTGTACCATTTTGTACTCACTTTGCATTTTCGATTCAAGTTCTATCTTTGTAAATCTTGGGTGAAATTTATTTTAACTAATTTTCTAACATATATTGGGAACAAACACTCCAAATGCAATTTTCAGAATGAACGCCTGAAGATTTCATATCGTCAAAAGCATTACCTCTCAATTTTCCCTGAATTAATCAATTCTTTTATTTTAAGTATTAAAAGTACAACAACAAAAATTAAAATACAATGATACAAATCACTACGTCTAAATATATTTATATTTAGTTAAGGTGTTGAGAACATTTTCAAGAAAGCAAGTGGAAAAGGTTGAAAAAAATAAGCAATGATGATGTTTTACAGTCTAACAAAATGGCTGAAGTTTGCTTCAACCTTCTGAGACACTTCAAATTAAACATCCAGAAATTTCAAGAGTATAAAAAGAAAAATTACTTCTACACATGAGGTCAATTAAAACATGAAAGAAAGAGTCCTATACAATTAAAGAAAATGTTCTAATTCCCCATATGAGTCATTGCAAATGTAATATGAAGAAGTTTCAAACTGTCAAAGATAAAAAAAAGTCAGCCATAAAGTTGAATTGAATCAAGAATAAAGTATGAATCCTTTATAACTATGGAAAATGTTCACAGTTTTACTTTTGTCCTCTTTAGAAAATGCAATGTTGAATAACATTATAAAAGCTGCTGTGAATATGGAAAACTGCTCTATCAGAGCATCAGACATGGTATTTTTCAGTTCCTCCACATCAACATCTGATATGTGTAGAGGCTGACTTTCATTCAATCATCATAAAGGGATTGAGATCATGGTTAAGAGAACGAGGATGTGTTTGAGCCCAGGAATGAGTTGCTAGATCAACTCCCAAAGTAATCTTTTTGAAGAAAAATATTAACTCTTGAGTATTTAACGAACATATTCAAAATCAGGCCTTGCAAGGGACAACTATTTTGCTGTCCAAAATAATGGTTGAATACAATTTGATCCAAATTAACAGCAACACAACGTGAACATGAAATCTAGATTTACATAGACTTTCCTGATGTTTAAAGCTACTTCCATCAAAATCAATTTTTGAATGTTTCAAACATTTCTTGGGTACCATCTCTTCTTCTGATCCCATTGTATTTGTAGACCAGGACAGAAAAAAAAAATTGCATTTATATAATGTCTCCATCGTTCAAGAATGGTCTCAAAGTGCTTTACAATAGTTTATACCCTAGCAGGCATACTTCCCGAGGGTATACAGTAAAGTGTAGCAGGTTCAGTGCAACAAAACCGGCCTATTGCCAGGTATTCACTTAACACCTGTCGAGTCAAGCAATGGTAGTAAATGTTCTTTCTTAAGTAAGAACATTTAATCTAATTGCTTCACTGGACAGGAGTTAAAAGAGTAAATGAAAAAACAGGAGAAGTAAATGTTGCGAATCGGACCAGGACCTTATGATCCTGTGACGAACCTTAACCATTCAGACAACTGTGCCAAAGTGATCAAAAATTGGACTTTAACCAACACTAAGGGTTCTTCCTGTATTAAAAGCCCTAAAACTTTCATCAACACCATACTAATTCAACCATTTCAAATTGAAGCTGTTCAAATAAGGAAAGTCAAACTTATTTAGAAGGATATAATTTCCCTGAAAATGAAATCCAATAATCTATTTGTTATAAAAAGTTCTGATAAAACCATCAACCCAAAGTGGCAGTTAGAGGGATGTGGAAAAATTTCTTTAAAAAACACAATGCAGAAAAGCTAAAAGTTCTTTTTAAATACTCAGTTCATTGAGATTTGGCAGCCTTACTCACCTTTTCATCCATCAATGTAGAGCTTACTTAATATTTAGGACTCTGAGGAAAACTGATTTTTGGCCTTCTGTCAAAGAAAGCTTTGAATAATTTTAGTTAGTAATCCTTTATTTAAGGAAAACATTTTATTAACCTCCCTTTTCATTGGGATGCAAGCCCTTATCTTAACCTGATTCTGATCTAAACCTATCAAGTTACTGAAAACTTAGTTGATGTTCTTTATACAAACCGCATGTCATTTCAGTCGAACTTTAAAAGTTTTACCAGATAAATTTGAATGCAGAGGAAGGTCTCATTTACGAAATTCATATAAAAACCCTGACGCAACAAACAAACAAACAAAAAATCCACGATGTTTAGGAAGAACACAATAGAGGTAACATCCTTATGAAATCACATTCATAGGAAAAATAACTGAAAGAGATAAAGACGTAATGGCTTTATAGGAATAATTGAAGACATACTGAAAGTGTTATGAAATTTGGAAAATGTCAACACAAACGGCAATAGCCTGTCAGAAAAGCAAATTTCTTTCCTTGTGAGTCAGCAGAGATTAGAGGAAAGATATTAAAAGTCAAAACTAAGAACATTTAACATTCTGAAAATAACTCAACTCTGGATGGAAAAAGACCCATTAAAAACTTACCTTGAAAATGTCGCCCTTGATCTTTTTGTCCACAGCAGTCAACACACCGGCTGACATGAGATAGGTACAGAACTGACTCATGATGACCCTCACGTCATGGTGTGTAAGGATTTGGTGAAGATAGTGGCTTTCATCAAATGGGGTCCCTAGCCACGATGTAAGTGTTGCACCTGAAGAATCAATTTAATACATTCAAACAGTCTTTATGGAATGAATACAACAGATCGGTGAGAAGTGGGAGGTTATTATCTAAGAAGGCAAGAACTGAGAGGTACAAAAATTCTTTAGTTCCATCTTCTATAAGACATTTCCAAGCTGAGCTCTTTCAAAAATGACTTTTTGTTTAATATTTTTGTTTGTCTTTACAGTTGGGTAGTCCACTCTTATATTCTATATTATATGTCCTCCTTTATGTATCATATTATATTATATCAGATTATATCATATTATAAAAGCATGTACCCAGAACGAATTTCCCGAAATGGATGAATAAAGGTATCTTGAATCTTAAAATCATGATATGAAGGCCCAAATATTCAGGAGAGATCAGATATGAACATGACGGGCCACAATATTCAGGAGAGATCAGATATGAACATGACTATTCATCTTCAGAACATAAGTCCTTCACCACCTATAAAGACGTCCTTTTGATGTCACGAGAATTCAAAAGACATGCCTAAATTATATACATCAGACTTAAAGGTCAACAGCAAAAGGGTATATCTTCATTGTGATAATTAATTATTACTAGGACAACTATTTTTTTTCTGCAGAGAATATGGCAGGATTTTCTCCCTTTATCATTTTTTTCTTTAGTCAATATGACATGTTGAATTTTTCTTTTACAGGCTATTTAGAAAGTACTCAGTATTAATCAGGTGAGCTCATGTTGATCACAAATCGATTATTTAAATCCAAAGATATATGAGGTAAAAAGTAAAGAATAACCTGTATCTCATGTATCCATGCATTCCTTTGTTTTTCAAAAGTTGACATAAAGCAGTATGCACGAATCAGGATAAGAATTAAGAATCACTTATACTTTCCAGTAACATCTCCCCTCTTCTATCACACCTCCCAGAAATAAAACGCTTCGATTGCTCTACAGACCAGCTCTCAACTTAAATTCAGGAACAATATTCAATGTGTGAAGGCTAGAAATTCCATCAGATAGAAATAAATTTCTATGAATCTGAACCTCTAATTAGACTTAAATAAAAAAAAAATTTAAATCAACCTACATCTTCATCCAGTCCCAATACATTAAAAACAAATTCTTTACCATCAAACTCTTGTTGATTTTTGATAAATGAGAGTTCATTCGGAATACTTTCTGGCCACTTGATCGCATCTTGAAAATTGACCACAGCAGAGATATGTTCTGTGCTGTAGAGTCTCTTTCTCGCTTGTGATGAATGGCTTGACTTGACAGGGCTTGTCAAATCTGGTGCACAACTGGCCTCTAGTGACTATGGACATTGACAGGGAAGTACAAAATACAGTCCATCAGTTGTAAGAAAAGAAAAATTAAAGAACTCAAAATTCTAAACAGTGGGTCACATTACATCAGAACTGCTGTAAACCATGAAAGATCAAATAAATTTCTGTCTACTGAATTAGTATAAAAATCATATCTACTTAAAAAGAAATTGAAAGTATATCTTTCTAATGACACAATTTCTACACAATAGAAGTAGAAATCTATGTGAGACTGTGGGTAGTCACAGTAGTGACTAGTAGTGTTGATGGTTTGACACTGATACACGGTAAGAGGATTGTGGTTTGTATAATAATAATATTTAAAACTTAATACTTTTATTGATCCTTTCATAAATTACACATGTGTACCACATCGGTTAGAAGTATACATTGTATATAAAAAATAAATGATTTTAAAATATCAATAATAGCATACGATACTGCTCCTTCCTCTCACAACAAAACATACTATGCTTTCCACAAAGTTATTCATTCACAGTAAGTATCAAAGCTGTTAAAATATGCTGTCTATATTTTTAAAAAAAAATTATCTGAAAATTTCAGTAAAAGTGTAAGATATTGCTCCTTTCACTCACAACACATACTTCCGTGCTTTCGACATAGTCATTCATTCACAAAAAGTACAGGAATCTACTTAAAAAGGGATAAGTGTAATATTGGATGGATCTCACAATGGGACAAAGGCATTACAGCACCAGTTAATCAACCAAATAGACATTACAAAAATCCACAAATAAACATGTACATTAAGATTTCACTATACATAGCATGAAACATCCTCAAACTCTCAATCCATATCCTCTTTCTCGCGAAATCACTATGACAAGCATCCTGCCCTTAGACATCCATAAACGCTAAGAAAGACTAAGACTAAATTACAAGACAGCAGCATTAAAGATAGGAAGGTAATTAATATCACCACTCATGGACAATCCATCACTCACAACTTCCAACGAATTGTTGCAACATTGTATTTTAATTACATGTACCAGTAAGCTAAAAATACAATTTTAATTTTTTTAAACCAGAAAGAGCCTTTGACAATAAAAGCATGTGGTTATCGAAGATTCAAGGCAATGGTTTATAATTTCTTACTGTGGATGGTAAAAA
>JAOWAY010064335.1:0-11576 GCA_028565895.1 Goniobranchus geometricus
GGGGGGGGGGGGGGTTGCTTCGTTTTTTCTTAAAATAGGAAAATCCATGGTTTGACCTTTTCAAGGTAAATTTACTCTCAAATCTCCATGTGACTAGTAACTAGTAAGTACATTTACCTACCAACTAAAAGCACATCTCACATCAGTAAAGTCAAGCCCCGCCCTAAGCCATAACTAAAAAAAAGGAAACTGTATATCACAATGGTCATGCAGGTACTGCATTGGATCAATTGGTGTAGCCACCAAAACTTTATTTCACTACCTTAGGCAATTATAGTAATGTGCTGTCTTCCATTGTTGAAATTAGTCAACCTATGATTGCCACATAATAATCTTCAACGTATTTCATGAAGTTGAACTGTTTTGGTTAATCTAGTTACAATACAATGAGTTTGAGAACATACAAATTGTTAGAATTCACAGGTTTTGGCTAATGAATCCCATTAGAGCAAACACGTGAACCCTTTCAGTTCAAAGACAAACAGGTGAAGATGAATAAACAGTACTTTCTTTTTAATGCGAACCATAACTCTGTATTAAATATTGAATTGGTTTTGCACATTTCATTGTGATATTCTGATTTCTGGCAGAATCCTGATGTTTTCTGTAAGAAGTGTGATGTGAACTAGCACATCTTCTATTTTTCCCTGTCGTAGAGACACTCAAAATTTTAAATACAAAAAGACCAGATTTCAACGTTTACTGCGACCTTTCATTTAGCTTAGTTCAAAACAATAGGAAGAGAATTTTTCATTGTTAATGCTATTTACAAAGATAAACAAGTCAAAACTACCTATCATAAACAGGTACCAGAGGACTTAAGAAATAATGATAGGACTTTTGTATTGATAACATCTATCAAGGAAATCAACACAGTTCAAAACTAACCTGCATTCCTAATGGATCCTGCAAGGCAAAGCAGAAGCAATGATGGAGAAAGAAAAAGACTTAGAAGCTCTTTGACGACGTCAATTCCAAAAGGTCTCCTGGTTCTTTGTTCCTCAGCAGCTGATGCTCCATTTCTTGATGGTTCTCTCACAGACAATAAAATTAAAATGCCAACAAAGACACCTGGTATTGCTGGTAAAATGAAAGCCCATCGCCAACCCTGGAACAAAGTTATATATTAGAGAACTGTTGAAATTGAAAAAGGAAAAAATATGAGAAGGACAGGCTGGAAAAGCAAAGGAAAAATTCAACATAAGCAATGAACATGTAAATAAAAGAAGGGAAAAAATTATGTAGAGCTGCCAAATAGTGATTCAAGAAAAGTTGAGATAATTTTCTAGGAAACCTTATCATAAAAGTATGAGAGAATTTAAAGTGTCTTTCTACTCAATGTGTTGCTTTGCTGTGTCCTGCACTCCAAATCTATAAACTCTCTTCAAATATATAAACAATCTTTCTGTTCTCCAAATATCTGGATCTCATTTTCACAAGCCATATGTAACTGTGACAATTTTGACTCTTTTTCAATACAAATTACAAATTGAATTATTTAGATCTTATTATGGTACATTCTAGTGGTGTTGTCCTTTCTTCCACTTAATACTGATGTAAAGCCCCTATGAGCACTTTATAAGGGAATTGTGTGTTACAGTAATGTCCTGTTATTGTCCTTTTATTATTATTATTTTTATGAGAAGTTAACCATAACCATGCGAATTGAAAGAATTACATAATCACTTAATCAGTCTCGTATCACATTTAATGACACCAATCCTCCATACAAAAGAAGTAGAAAAATAAGTAAAAATTTCATTGTACATGAAAAGTGGTTTCAAAGAAGAAAGATAGACCTTTTATTAAGACAGTAATGTGCAAAAGTCTCTTTACATACATAAATACATAATGAGAACTATTAATCCACTATTTCTTCCTTCTGAGAAGATGTCTAGCAGAAGCTGTAAGCAAAATTCTGAATTCAGTTTTGTCTCAGCATTCTGTGTGTGTTCAGCAATCAGGTGAGATTTCAATTGAATAAAACTAAGTCCAGGTCAGAACCAGTAGCGTTTACTACAAGTCTTTAACACCTGCAACATAAGCCTAACAGTGTGATAAAATATGGATTATTGTACTGTAATGACTGGTAGCTCTGACAATGCCTTTCATCAAGAAATTAAGGCGGCTAAAATTGTCACTTGTTCATCACCACAACATAAAATATGACCTGATTGTTCAAACCAAGTGTGCCTGTGTAAAACATTCAATATTCATTATCATTGCCATTTGCAGACTAGAATGTTAGTGGCTTGAAAATTGTTCTTTATCAGTGAAAATGTGGGGGAAAAGGGGGGGAAAAGGGACAATAACGTTTCTACAAAAAGTTGAATTTTACCTGGCCATTGATATTTGCTACTGTGATAAAATTTCCAACAGCATAAGACAGGCTGTATCCAAAATAGATACCAAAGTTGTATATCCCTAGTGCTGCTCCTCTTGAGACCTCTGAGAAATAATCTGCAATTAGAGAGGCTGCAAATGGTGTGCATCCCGCCTCCCTTAAATGAGAACAAAAAATGTTTCGATATGATTTACAAAAGCCGAAGTATTAAGAACAAATAGATGTTGAACTGGAAAATAAATAAAACAATAATGTATTCAGTTCTTAAATGCTTCATGTTACAATTAATAACTTGCACATTCTAGAAGCTATTTAACAGTCTGAATCAAGATTCTGGCGTGATATTTGAAAAAGCATTGCTAATAAATTCCTTTAAACACTGAACATACAGTTTTTTGTAAGTAAATTATCATGAAACAAGGAAATTAAACAGACTCGAACAATTCTGGAAAGTTTTAAAAATAGTTACAATCCATCCTCAGGAAAGATGTAAGATGACCAAAAAGTCTGAACCAAGGTTTTACAATAATGTACTTGACTCAACCTACATTTTTTATAAGCGTAAGTATGAAGTTTAACTCTTCATGTGTCGATCAAGTTGTAAAATCTATAGAGGGCCAAATCTGTTTTAATTTTGCCTTCATATGGGATCTAGGTCTAAATCTTAGGACCCATGTATCAACATTTAATGCAAAATTTATTTTCATCATCTAAATAATAAACAGAATGTAAATGTAGGCCTACAAATTTCCAATAATGGTACCACAATTGAATCTAGATGTAAAACAGGACCATGAATGATTTGCTACAAAAAGATCTAGATAATTCAAAGATGGGTGATAAGGAAATTTCAAGAAGCTGTTGCATATGTGTTTTAAAAAAACAAGATCCATTTACAATAAGGAGAAATATCCTTAATAACACTCAAAACTATTTATCTTTCAACCATCTCCAGTCATATTTCTACAATAAACTTAAACTTTAAAGTCACCAGCTTTATCTTTAAAAAATGCATTGCATCCATAAATGTTGAGAGGTACATAAACAGTTGCAAGATAAAGAAAGAGATGACTTTTTTTATACTCTGCATCTAAAAAGTATCAAAGATGATTTATCAGTTATCTACCATACGCCTGCTCAATTCACCCAGGAGTACAAAATAGAGAGAGACTGTTTCATGCATTGCACTAGCAGTCAGACGCATCCACTTCCCAAATACTCACTTTAATCTCAATGAGCGGGAAGCTTTAAGTTAGATATTTTCACACATTTTTACCACAATCAAACTAGGTGATGAGAAGAGGAATTTATGTCTTCTATAAAACTTTTCTTTTCAAGAGAATGTCAACTCACCCAAGACCAAGGCCAAATCTGACAATAACCAACTGCCAGTACTCATTAACGAATCCTGTTGCCAGGGTCATCAGAGACCAAAAGGTCAAGCTAACAGCCAGCAAGATTTTCCGGTTGAACATATCAGCTGCAAAGCCAATGAAAATGCCAGCAAAAGTGTAGATCAAGATGAAAACGGGTCCAGCCAAAATTTGATAATCCCATCCTTGCCCATTATAATCCCATTTGCAGTATTGAGAGCCATTTGGAGTAGTGACATCATCACACCTAAAAAAAATTATTGAAAAATGTGACTCTAGTTAAAACAAAACAAAAAAAACAAAACAAAAAAACTGCCGCTCATCATCAGAAAGGATTTTTAAAGGAAATTTGGAAAACATATTATACAGGGCATATATTATGAGAAGCAGTGATTAGAAATCAGCTTATAAGTGGCGAAGGTGTACGTAAAGCCATCTCAAATTGATTTAATCTAGTTTCAAAAGTTTTACTATTTAATTTTCATGCAAAAATAGGACTGTCAAAATAAATTCTTATTCTTTCCTTCCTACATCTTTTCTTTACAAGGTCAAGACAGGCATCCAGTGTAAAATCCCCATGAAAACAAGCATGCATCTAAGACAAGTGCCCTCAAAAGGAATCCAAAAAAAAGATGTGCAAAATCAAATATTACATATTTTTATTGTGCCATTTTGCCCCAACTGTGCCCCACTGTTTCTTAATGTATCGTAACTGAAGCTGTGTGGACACCAACAAATTAAAAAAAAGAAACACTGATTGTGAAATATGGAAGACATTGACGAGAGCCAAATTGGATTTATTTATGTTTTGTTTTCTTTTTTACTTACAATTCAGGCCTTCATTATCAGGCCTTTTGCGTGGATAAATAACTCCTACTAAAGACAAACTGACAAAATGATTGACTGCACACAACTAAATTTGTGCAGAATCAAAGGGAAATTTGAGAGAAATAGGGATAGGGGTGGGGGAGAAGGAGGCTGGGCCTGACACTGGGGAGAATATCCAGAAACATGGGAGACTTGGGAAATCTGCATCAACATTCTACCTACAAAAAAACTCATTTGTACTAGTAGTCTTGAGGTCTTTAAATTTCTTTTTATTGAATAAAGCTGGTCGGTCATATATCTGATCTTAAAGATGTCTTTTTGTAATTCTGTACCTGAAGTTTTTAATAAGCTTTCTTTCCACCTTTACCAGGCCATTCATTTTACACAAAACTGCAAGCCCCTTACCACAAATGTTAAAGCATATAATAATAATATGATAAAATGACTGTGATATGATAAAAAAGAATCATATCTTCAAACAAATATCTTCAAAACAGCACAAGATAACTTTACAAAATGTTCGGTACAAATTTATGATGGATTGGGAAAAAAAAATGGATATGCAAATGGAGTCAAATGTTTCCAATCTAAATTACTTGTTTCATTGCCACAACCCATCTTCCCTCTAGATCTCAATTGCATTTTATTCTTGGTCATCATCATATTCCATCTTCTTCTATTCTGTGCGACCAATGCTATCTTTTCCAGGTTCTCCTTTGTTTGTAGCTTTAGAAGATGTTGGATTGAACATGAGTGTCTATTTATCACAATTGGCAATGTTGATACTGGCCTTTCTCTAAATTTGCCTCCAGCCTGGATGAAGTACGCTCTGGTGGCCTTCCTTGCTGGCATGTCCCTATCTCTTATAAAGATGTATCAAAAGAGGTTCCATCTGGCCTCTGGGATCTGTATTAATAGTGGTTTCTCAACACATTTTTCATCAAAAGATGTATTTGTGATTTTTAAGGGATATCTGATATTAAGGACTTTTCTGAGTTGTTTCCTGTGGAAGGCATAAAGTTTCTCAGCTTCATTTTGTGCTAGTGCCCAAGTGCAATGATGAAAGGTCAACAGATTTTACCAGTAATTTATGAAGATGTATTTTCGTTGCTTTTTTGGTGTTTCCTTTCATCTAGATGTTGTTTAACTAACTTGTTTAGGGTGAATCTTCTTTATCATGAACGAGGGACCCAACTTTTTCCTTTGCCTCCGATCAGTTTTGGTTCTTGAGATTGACGTATATTTTGTATTATCTACTTTAACATTACGTATGGTTTTTAAGGATCTTTTGGATTTCATTTATGTTTGCATCTTCAAATCCCATTCAGTCAGCATCGTGAGCATAAGCTTCTTCATTTGGCATTTCTTTTTGGTATGGAGTCTGGGCTTGGGGCAGTGTAGCTCGAACTTCATTCATTGCATGTTCTAAATATATAGTAAATAATACTGGGCTGAGGGAGTTCACCTTGGGGTGTTCCTACGTTGCTTTTGAATTGGTTTGTTGTTGAAGCTTCTATTATTCTATGGTTTATTTGTGTGATGCTGAGCAGGAGGCTTTCAATTCTTAGTTCCTCGTCGTCTATGATAAGTGTCAAAATGTCTAGAAGTTCTTTCTGTCAATGGTGTCAAACGCCGAAGAAATATCTTTATCTGAGATCCTAATGCTTATATCTTCAACAGCTGTTTTTGCCACTTATGTACCCACACTGCATCTACTGTGCTTCTCTATGGGTGGAAAGCCTCTGACTTTGAAGCAGATATTTCTCTATCTTAGGTCATATTCTATTCAGCATAATGATGGAAAGGGCTTTTCATAGTGTGTTGAGAAGAGAAATAGGCCGTAGATTGTTTGGTAGGCCTTTCTTTTTTTAGGGTTTTTGGATCACTATAAGGATTCCTTCATTGATCTCGGGGTATTCATGCTTTTGGAATACTTGTTGAATGGGACAATGATTGTTTGGTCTAATAGTGCTATCCCATACTTTAACAATTCTGCATTTATTTCATCTTCTCCCAGGGCTTCATTTTTGCTGAGGCAGTTGAATCTTTTTCTTACTTCTGAGGCTATTATAGACTTATCAAAATGTCTTGATGGCCCCTGGAAGGGTTTTATCTCACAAGCTTTTTCACCTTTGATCAGATTTTTATTTCCCATTTCACAGAACAGTCGGCTCCTACAATCCTCTTATCAACTTATTCCTGTTTTGAATGCTTTGATGTTTTGCCCCGTTTGGTTTACTGGACATTTGCTCCATAAATGTGCATTTTGTTCTTAAAACTGATGTCCTCAAGCTATTAACAGAGTTCCTTACATTGGTGACTTGGGTGGAGATGGCTTAATGGTATTTGAATAACCGTAACTCATTAAGTCTTTTTAAGAAGTTGTTAATTTACTTATAGATTACCTCTCCTGGAATTGTAGCCATTTGAAATCTTCCCCAAGGCTGTCAGATTGTACTCCGTAGATGCACTCACCTACCCATAGCAACACATGGCCTCTCTTCCATTGGATCATGGGTCAATCACAAGGCAATAAAGCTTGGACAGACACAGATTTCAATCATGCCCCTATTCTCAATTTATAAGTTTTCCTTCATTATCTACTATTACTTATTGACTGGGCATTCATTCTGGAATGTGGGAAGAGATATGAACAAAAACCGGTGCCTTCAGTTCTTAGTAGCAAGCGATGAGCAACTAGCCTCTATGACAAATTTCTAAGGGTGATGGAACATGATATGGTTTCAAGTGACTCTCTTTCTTGCATTCATTTCATGTGAGAGTGAGAGAAGCAAGCAAAATCTTCTTCCTTTATCACCACTGATTTAAGTCCTAGAAGCCTTGTTTGGCTACATGCCCACTTTCTCTACTTTCCAAGTACCTGGCATAGAGGTGGTCACTGCTGTATAGAATTTTACAATGAATCCAATAATTTCTACTTTTTCATAGTCGATTCATTACTTTCCTTCATCAAGGCAAATTGTTTTTCTGGATTTTTTAAATTTATCAAATGCAAAGAGGAAGAGGTAAAAAAAAATCAAGCTCACGCATTCATCGTAGTTCCATTGCAGACCAAATTATCAACATGATTTACTGAGTCATTCCTGAAACATTCTTTGTCACCAAATTCAAGCTCTTGAGCAATCGGCTTGATTGTGATGCCAAGCATGTATCTGTCCATCTGGTTGAAAAGGTAGGCCAAGAGAAGTAACACCAACACATACAAGCTGTAAGGACGGACATCTCGCCACCAAGGTACATCTTTACCTTTAAGAAAAGAGAATTGAAATAAAGTTTCACATGAGATTTGTTTCATAACATCTAATAGTCAACTGGAGATGAGATAGCGCTGTATGGGAATTATAATTCATATGTGACTTATTCTAATTAAATAATAAATTGACTGAGCAATTGTTAAACAAAATATAAAAACAGAATTACATCCTTCATATTGTTACAAATCAATATATATTCAGTCGCCACTGCTAAGTGTCACAGCGTCCGTTCCTAGTTGTGACAATGACTTTACAGGAAGGAGAACCACTAAGACAAGTCTTTTTTGTGTCAATCACAATCATGGTGTAATGTATTACACATCTTTACCGTCCCTTGTCATGAAATTATCTGACATGAGGTGTGATGAATTATTTACATCATTTTGTTTAGCTGCTGTTTTTATTTCTTTAGATAGGTAGGCAGGACTGATAATACCCGGAGGGTTGCTAAAATTCCTGTACAAAAGCTTCCATCTTTGTTTCCATTTATATTATCCAATACCATCTCTCTGGCATTTAATTGTCCATCACTTCCTCAATCCTGCTCCTAACATGTTAGTTCAAGGAGGAGAAGCCTCACAAAAAACGCCGTGTATTTCCCAATTGCTGGTTGCATTAGATGAGATAAGTCTCAAAGGTTGTGGTTGGATTTGTCCTTTGCTTGGCAAGACTTAAAATTGATTGTCCCCTCTTGCATAGAAGTATCCACTTTGAGGCCTCTACTTCTTTGTTTGAACATTTATACCCTATCAGATGGTGAGAGCCAGACAGTGTGATGATATATGGATCATAAACCAGCATAACATCCCAATCATATTGATAAGGTTACTTTAAAGAGCTCATACCTTGTTTCAATGGATATGCCTCTCAATTTTTTAAAGAAAATTCATCTCATCGTTCAAATCAACCATGACACTAGGCAAAACCCTGTGATACTATTCAGTTACTTTAATATATATATATATATATCATAGGAAAACTTCTGTCAAAGCCATTTAGCATTCCCTTAACCAAAACATTATGCTAGTAATGAGCAGGTTTTAAGTGCATTAAAAATAGGCGGTCGTGGTTGGGTTGAGCAGTGCTTGTCTTATGCGGGGATAAAATAGAGGAAAAAACCAAGGGGGCTGATGAAGAGTGGTCGTTAGAGAATGTAGCCCTCTTTTACAGGTGGTCGTTAGGGCAGGATCGATTGTACACGTCACAACAATTGTACAATTTTTGCAAAACCATAATACTGTAAAAAAATATTGAGTACAAACTGAGCAATCCAAAACATTGCACGTATAAGCATAGAACATGCAAAATATTCTTTAAACTTTACTCACCTTGAGAATATAAATATTTATTGAAAATATGTTTTATGGTATTTTTACAAATATATTTCTTTGTTGTTTATCCCATAGTGGGTGGTAAACTATTCTACACTTGGGGCCAAATAAACAAAGACTCTCTCATGATATGTCTCTAAATCTCTTTTAGAGACTTCTATGACGTTTGAACCTTCTGACTGAAACTGTTTCAGTGGGTCATCGGTGGTTGCAATTTCCTTGTGATATAAATGAACGAAAAAGGATGCACAACAGAGTCTGCTGCACAGCAACACACACAACAACCTAATGATTTGAAACTAAAATAGTTTTTCAGCTTATGCTACAGTATATTGGAGTTGTTATACCACTGACCCATAATAATTGTAGACCAGATGGTAATCTTTACAAAGCCAAGCTGTCAACAAAAAGTTATTGAGAAACAATATTAATATGTCCAACATTTAAGTCATACCTCCAACAGACTGTGAGCCGAGCAATGGCTGATCTTCTCCCACATCTTCTTCTTCTTCTTCTTCAAGGGTATCATCAAATTGGGATACCTTTGACATTGTGTGGCTAAAATGGGGAAAGATCAGAGAAATTAAATTGAAATAGTTCTGAGGATTTTGTGAATTTTCTTTTGACTCTAGAGGCTATCTGGGCAGCCATGTAAAAAGTGATATATTATAGTGGATGACAAAAGAGAAAACAGAAGCAGCAGAAAAATTATTTTCACAAGAGACAAAAAAGTTGCTATTAAGGAAATGGTGTCTCTAGAATAAATAATAAGCAACAAAAAATTGTGACATATAGGAACACAAAGTATCGAAATTATGGAAGAATGAATTAAAGTTAAAAAATATTAATATTTCTCATACAACAAATTAACAATGATCTACCATTGCATAGCATAATAGTAATATGTAATCACAAACGACACCTGTGCATGCTAATTCCTAGGGCTGGTTAGCACCAGGTCGTTGAATGGGAAACTCGGTTGGGTACGCTGGTCACCAATCACATCAGGAGATAGTGCATTGCCACTAAAACTATGGCCAGTGTTTTGTGAATAACACCATAGCTGTCAACAAAGTTGTACTATCATAGGTAATCATGCTAATTGATGCGCAGACAGTCATTCACAAGGAGAAATAATTTGGGAAAAGATTGAAATTTTAAGAAAAAGTTATTTGAGGCTTTATGATGATACAAATACAATCATTCTGCTATTTTCAATTCTTGTGTGTGTGTGTGTGTGTGTGTGTGTGTGTGTGTGTGTGTGTGTGTGTTAGGGCATACTGTACACTGAACTAGAAGCCAAAATTCACCATTAATAGAATCTCTATGCTTACTTGTAATGGGGATGGCCTGTTGATTCGAAGTGGTTAAACTTAATATGATCACATGACAGATGTTATATTATATAAATGTTATAACTAGGCTATTTTGTGCGCCTGTCTATACATCGATGACCATCCAACTGTCATTAAGTCATTTAAAGAGAATGTCACAATTAACATGTTTAAAAACTCGGGAGTCTTCAAATCATTGAAGCCTCAGTTTTCGGGGAAGAAGAACAAAACGTCCATCAAGCTTCTCAAGAGCCACTCGAGCTACTTTCGATTTCGACCTAAAACAAAAACAATACACACCAGAAGATCTTGATCAACGCGGATGTGTGATATAATCTTTATGAATAAATCTCACTGACATTATAGATCTTATCAATTAGATGACATGACTGTATATTACATCAGATGAATCGTTATTCTACGCCTATACCACAATTTTGGCCTTACCTTTATCTTTTCTTCGTGGTGTTGTGTAACTAGCTCGAAGTCCGAAGTTAGGCTGGGTCGAGGTCGGCCGACAAGAGATCTCCAAGCCTACTACGACGCCAAAGTGTCACGTGAGAATATTTTGCACTCGTCATGTGACAGTCACGAGTGAGTTCATTCATTCAGTTGAGTCAGTTATTATTCAGTTAGTTCTCTGTTTTGACCACAGAGGTTTTGACCGCTTTACTCCGTCAGAGGATCGAGACCTCAATCAATAGGCCTACGTAAAAAATTTGACGAAGTGAATATGGGCGGAATGGAATGAGAATACATCAAGAACGCCAGATGCTTAATATGTGGTTTTTGTTTTAGTCGGGTTTTTGTTGTTTGTGTGTTTGTTTAAGAATCACGACTCTGCAACAGCTAAATACACCTCATAGTCAACGAGACATTTTTGATTTGTTAGCGAAAGAATTGGCAAAAATAAGCCACAGCCACATTCAGTAGGTTGTCTGTATACAATGTATTAGCGGACACTGCTATAATTTGTAACGGCTGGACGCCTTATCCAAATCTAGATATATGTTGTTGAAGATTCAAATTATAATTCTACGATTGTTTACCTCCCAGAAAGGGGACGGTACTCTGATTAAAGAGGAAGCAAT
>JAOWAY010064446.1:0-18281 GCA_028565895.1 Goniobranchus geometricus
ATTGCATCCTATCGCATCATAACAACTATATATTACGATTTCATCCTATTACATCCTACGAACAATATCTTTCTATTTCATCCTATAGCATCATATCAACAGTATACGTATGTCCTCCCTTTCATTCTATAATCGTAAAGAAACAGTAGTCATTGATTTCGTACAATCGCATCGTAGCAAAAAAGTTTTTCATTTCATCCTATCGAATCATACCAACTGAAACTTTTCATTGCATCCTATCCCATGGCACCAAAAATACCTTTTCATTTTATCCAAACTGTCATACTAACAATACCTTCTGATTTCATCCTGCCACGTCATACCAACAATATCTTTTCATTGCATCCTACTGCATCATACCAACTTTACCTTTTGGTTTCATCTATTGCATTGTACCAAAAATCCTTTTAATTCATCCAATCGCATCGTACCAACAATACTTTTTCATGTCATCCTATTGCATCATTCCAACAGTATGTTTTCACTTTGATTCTATCTTGCTGTAGAAGCAACATTTATTATTTCACCCAACCGACAATACCATTTGATTTCATTCTATCGCATCATATCAACAATATCTTTTGATTTCATCCTATCGGATGATACCAACTTTTATCTTTTGATTTCGTCCTACCGCATCATACCAACAATATCTCTTAGTTTCATCCTATCTCATCATACCAAAAATACCTTTTCATTGCATCCTGTCTTATCATATCAACAATACTTTTTCATTGCATCCTAAGACATCATACCAACAGTGTCTTTTCATTGCATCCAATCACATCATAGCAACTGTACATTACGATTTCATCCTATCACATCCTACGATCAATATCTTTTTATTTCATCCTAGAGCATAATACCAACATTATCTTTTCACTTTGATTCAATTGCCATAACAAAATTACCATTTCATTTCATCCTCTCATGTCATACCAACAATACCTATGATTTCATCCTGTCACATCGTACCATACAAACGATATCTTTGGATTATACACTATCACCTCATACCACCAATACCTTTTCTTGTCATCCCATCACATCATACCAACAATTCCTAATAATTTCATACTGTCGCATCTAACAATATTTTTAAAATTCCTCCAGTCACATCATTAAAAAAATCATTTATTAATTTCATCCAATCGCATAGCATGAAAAATACCTTCTCACTTCATCCTATCGCATCGTACCAAAAATACCTTTTGTCTTCATCCTATAACATCATACCAAAAATACCTTTTGTTTCATTCTATTGCATTTTACGAAAAGTACCTTTTGATTTCATCCTACCTCATCATACCAACAATACATTTTCATTTCATTCAATGGCATCAGACAACTATCCATTACGATTTCATCCTATCGCATCCTACGGACAGTATCTTTTGATTTCATCCTATAGCATTATACTAACAGTATCAGTTCTATTGCCATACCAAAAGTGCCTTTTCATTTCATCCTATCCAGTCATACCAACAATATCTTTTGATTTCATCATATCGTATCATACAAATAATACCTATTGATTTCAACCTATAGCATCGTAAAAACAATATCTTATAATTACACGCTATCACATCATAACAACAATACCTTTTCTTTTCATCCTATCACATCGTACCAACAATACCTTTTAATTTCATCCTATCACATCATACCAACAATACCTTTTCTTTTCATCCTATCACATCATACCAACAATATCTTTTTAATTCATCCTATCACATCATACCAACAATACCTTTTAATTTCATCCTATCATATCGCACCAACAATAGCTTTTAATTTCATCCTATCACACCATACCAAAAATACCTTTTCTTTTCATCGTATCACATCATACCAACAATACCTTTTAATTTCATCCTATTGCATCATACAAAAAATTCTTTTTACTCTATCCAATCACATTGTACCAACAATACCTTTTGATGACAGGCAATCTTATCGTAGCAAAACTACCTTTTGATTTCATCCTACCATATGATAAAAATAGAATACTGGTAAATTTCATCTCATCACACCAACAACGCCTTTTCATTGCACCCTATGGCATCATAACAACTTTACCTCTTGATTTCATCCTATCGCATCATACCAAATGTACCTTTCGATTTCCTCCTATCACATCATACGATTAATATCTTTTCATTGCATCCTATCGCATCATACAAACTTCCACCTTTTGATTTCATCCTAAAACATCATGCTAAAAAATCCTTTTAGTTTTATCCAATCGCATCCAGCAAAAATGTCTTTTTAATGCATCCTATCGCATTGTACCACAAATACCTTTTCATGTCATCCAAACTCACAGTACGACCAATACCTTTTGATGTCAGCGAATCGCATCTACCAACAATACCTTTTCATTTCATCCTAACGCATGATAAAAAAAGTAGTTTGACTTCATCCTATCTCATCATACCAACAATGCCTTTCATTGCATTCTATCACATCATAACAACTATATGTTACGATTTCATCCTATCACATCCTACGAACAATATATTTTTATTTCATCCAATAGCATCATACCAAGAGTATGTCCGCCCTTTCATTCTATTGCGGAAGAGAAACAGTAGTCATTGATATCGTACAATCGCATCGTAGCAAAAATACCTTTTCATTTCATCCTATGAAATCATACCAACTGAAACTTTCCATTGCATCCTGTCCCATGGCACCAAAAATACCTTTTCATTTCATCCAATCGCGTCATACCGACAATAACTTCTGATTTCATCCCATCACACCATACCAACAATATGTTTTCATTGCATCCTACTACATCATATCAA
Source organism: Goniobranchus geometricus (assembly GCA_028565895.1). NCBI lineage: Eukaryota > Metazoa > Mollusca > Gastropoda > Nudibranchia > Chromodorididae > Goniobranchus > Goniobranchus geometricus. Next base: position 2,811 of record JAOWAY010064446.1, read on the forward strand.
CTTTACCATTTGGTTTCATCTATCGCATTATACCAAAAATCCTTTAATTCATCCAATCGAATGGTGCCAAAAATAACTTTTGAAGTCAAACTATAGCATCATACCAACAGTATCTTTTCACTTTGATTCTACTGTGATGCAGAAGCAATATTTCTTATTTCATCCTATCATATCGCATCATACCAGCAATATCTTTTGATTTCATCCTATTTCATCATATCAACAATATCTTTAGATTTCGTCCATACGCATCATACCAACAATACCTTTTCATTGCATTCAATCCTATCATAACAACTATACATTACGATTTCCTCTTATGATCAATAAATTTTTATTTCATCCTATAGCATAATGCCAACAATATCTTTTCCCTTTCATTTTATTTCTGTACAAAAAAATACCATTTCATTTCATCCTATCGCGTCATACCAACAATATCTTTTGATTTCAGCACATCGCATCATACCAACAATACCTTTGGTTTCATCCTGTCGCATCATACCATACAAACGATATCGTTGTATTACACACTATCACCTCATACCAACAATACCTTTTCTTGTCATCCTATCACATCATACCAACAATACCTATTAATATTAATTTCATACTATCGCATCTTACAGACAATATTTTTTAATTTCCTCCTAACACATCATTAAAAAAACAAATTTTAATTTCATCCAATAACATTGTATGAAAAATACCTTTTCAGTTCATCCTATCGCATCATACCAACAAAACCTTTTGACTTTATCATACATCATCATACCAACAATGCCTGTCATTGCATCCAATCGCATCATAACAACTATACATTACGATTACATCCTATCGCATCCTATAAACAATATCTTTTTATTTCATCCTATAGCATTATACTAACAGTATTAGTTCATTTTGATTCTACTGCCGTACTGAATACCTTTTCATTTCATCCTATTGTATCATACCAACAAAACCTTTTGATTTTATCCTATAGCATCATACAAGCGATATCTTATGATTACACGCTATTGCATCATACCAACAATACCTTTTCTTTTCATCCTATCACATCATACCAACAATACTTTTTAATTTCCTCCTATCAAATCATGCAAAAAGTAAATTTTAATTTCATCCAATTGCATCATATGAAAAATGCCTTTTGATTTCATTCATCATATCGTACCAAAAATACCTTTTGATGTAATCCTACTGCATCATAAGAATACCTTTTCATTGCATTCTATTGCATCATACAAACTTTCCCTTTTGATTTCCTCCTATCGCATCATAAAAAACAACAACTTTTAACTTTATCCAATCGCATTGTACCTACAATACCTTTTGATGTCAGGCAATCGCATCGTACCAAAACTACCTTTTGATTTCATCCTACCACATGTTAAAAAAAGAATACTATTAAATTTCATCTCATCACACCAACAATACCTTTCATTGCACCCTATGTCATCATACCATCTTTACCTTTTGATTGCATCATACGAATAATATCCTTTCATTGCATCCTATCGCATCATACAAACTTTGACTTCTGATTTCATCCTCACACAGCATAATAAAAAAACCTTTTAGTTTTATCCAATCACATCGTACCAAAAAAAGTCTTTTTAATGTCATCCTATCGTATTGTAAGACAAATACCTTTTCATGTCATCCAAACTCACAATACCAACAATACCTTTTTATGTCAGCGAATCGCATCGTACCAACAATACCTTTTCATTTCATCCTACCGCATGATAAAAACAAATCCTGTTTGACTTCATCCTATCTCATCATACCAACAATGCCTTTTCATTGCGTTCTATCGCATCATAACAACTATATATTACGATTTCATCCTGTCACATCCTACGAACAATATCTTTTTATTTCATCCTAGAGCATCATACCAACAGTATGTCATCGCTTTCATGCTATTCCCATATAGGAAGAGTACCGGTAGTCATTGATGTCATACCACCGCATGGTACTAAAAATACCTTTTAATTTCATCCTACTGCATCATGCCATAAATACCTTTTGATTTCCTCCTATTACATCATACAAACAATAAATTTTAATTTCATATAATCAAGTGGTACTACAAATACCTTTTGATTTCATCCTATTACATCATACAAACAATAAATTTTAATTTCATACAATCACGTGGTACTACAAATACCTTTTGATTTCATCCTATCGCATCATGCCAAAAATACCTTTTGATTTCATCCTATTGCATCATACCAACTTTACCTTTTAATTTCATCCTATTGCATCATACGAATAATTCCTTTTCATTGCATCCTATCGCATCATACAAACTTTGAACTCTGATTTCCTCCTAACACATCATACTAAAAAAATTGTTTAGTTTCATCCAATCGCATCGTACCAAAAAAAGTCTTTTTAATGTCATCCTATCCCATTGTACCATAAATACCTTTTCATATCATCCAATCGCATAGTACCAACAATACCTTTTGATGTCAACCAATCGCATTGTACCAACAATAACTTTTCATTTCATCCTGTCGTATGATAAAAAAAAAATGTTTGACTTCATCCTATCTCATCATACCAAAAATGCTAATTTCATTGCATCCTATCACTTTATAACTATACATTTCGATTTCATCCTATCACATCCTACGAACAATATCTTTTTATTTCATCCTATAGCATCATACCAACAGTATGTCATCGCTTTCATGCTATTCCCGTACAGAAAGAGTAGTCATTGATTTCATACAATCGCATGTTACTAAAAATACCTTTTAATTTCATCCTATCGCATCACACCAACAATAACTTTTACATCATACAAACAATAAATTCTAATTTCATACAATCGCACGATGCTAAAAATACCTTTTGATTTCATCCTATCGCATCATGCCAAAAATACCTTTTGATTTCATCCTATTGCATCATACAAATACCTTTTCATTGCATCCTATCACCTCATGCGAACTTTGCCTCATCACATCATACAAAAAAAAAAACTTTTTCATGTTATCCAATTGCATTGTACCAACAATACCTTTTGACATCAGGCAATCACATCGTACCAAAACTACTTTTGGTTTCATTCTACATAATAAAAAAAGAATACTGTTAAATTTCATCTCATCACACCAATACTACCTTTTCATTGCACCCTATGGCATCATACCAACTTTACCTTTTGATTTCATCCTATCACATCATACGAATAATACCTTTTCATTGCATCCTATCGCATCATACAAACTTTTGACTTCTGATATCATCCTAATACATCATACTTAATATAAAAAATCGTTTAGTTTCATCCAATCGCATCGTACCAAAAAAAGTCTTTTCAATGTCATCCTATCGCATTATACCACAAATATCTTTTCATGTCATCCAATCGCATCGTACCAACAATATCTTTTGATGTCAACCAATCGCATTGTACCAAAAAATACCTTTTCATTTCTTCCTGTCACATGATTAAAAAAAAACTGTTTGACTTCATCATACCAACAATGCCTTTTCATTGCATCCTATCAATTATACCAACTTTATCTTTTGATTTCATCCTTTCTCATCATACAAAAAATAGCTTTTGATTGATTAAATCCCATTGCATCATACACGCTAAATTTTTAAAATTCATCCTTCTGTATCATACCAACAATACCATTTGTTTTCTTTCTATCACAACATACCAACAATAAGTAATGATTTCATCCTTTTGCATAAATTTTTTAAAAAATTTTTATCCGATCACATCAAACAATATTTTTTGATTCTATCTTGCATCATACTAACATCTTCTGTTTCAATCCTATCGCATCATACCAACATCTTAAGTTTTCATACTATTGCATCATGAGAGAATCTTTTTTTTTTTAATACTGTTGCATCACACCAATGACTTTTTATTTCATCCTCTCGCATCATACCAACATTTTTTATTTGATCCTATTGCATCATATCAACATCTGTTGATTTCATCATATCACATAATAACAACATCTTTCAATTTCATGCTATCGTATCACACCAACATCTTTTGATTTCATCATATTGCGTCAATTAAAATCTCTTGTTTTCATCCATCGCATCATACCAACTTCTATTGATTTCATCTTCTCGCACCATACCAACTTCTATTGATTTCATCCTATCGCATCATACCAACATCTTTTGATTTCATCTTCTCACATCATACCAACATCTATCGATTTCATACTATCGCATCATATCAAAATCTTTTGTTTTAATCCTATCACATCATATCAACATCTTTCCTTTGTTTAAATCTTTTTCCATCATATGACCATCTCTTGTTTTCATACTGTTGCATCATATCAACATCTTTTGTTTTCACCCTATTGCATCATATCAACATCTTTTGTTTTCATCCTATCGCATCATATTAACATCTTTTGATTTCATCTTATCGCATCATATGAACATCTTTTGTTTTCATCTTATCACATCATATAAACATCTTTTGATTTCATCTCATCGCATCATTCAAAACATCTTTTGTTTTCATCCTATCGCATCATATCAACATCTTTCTTTTGTTTTCATCCTATCGCATCCATATCAACCTCTTTGTTTTAATCATATCACATCATATCAACATCTTTCGATTTCATGCTATCGAATCACACCAACATTTTTTGATTTCATCATATCATGTCAATCAAAATCTCTTGTTTTCATCCATCCCATTATACCAACATTTGATTCATCTCATCGCATCATACCAACTTCTACTGATTTCATCTTCTCGCATCATACCAACTTTTATTGATTTCATACTATCGCATCATATAAACAATTTTTGTTTTCATCCTTGTGCATCATATAAACATCTTTTGATTTCATCCTATCCTATCATTCAAATCATCTTTTGTTTTTATCCTATCGCATCATATCAACATCTTTTGTTTTCGACCTATCACATCATGTCAACATCTTTCTTTTGTTTTCATCCCATTGCATGCATATCAACATCTTTTGTTTTCATCCTATCGCATCATATAAACATCTTTTGATTTCATATTATCGCATCATATAAACATCTTTTGTTTTCATCTTATCGCATCATATGAACATCTTTTGTTTTCATCCTATCACATCATATAAACATCTTTTCATTTACTCTTATCTCAACATATAAACACCCTTTGTTTTCATCTTATCGCACCATATGAGCATCTCTTGTTTTCATCTTATCGCATAAACATGTTTTGTTTTCGTTCTGTCACATCATATTGTTTTCATCTTATCGCATCATATAAACACCTTTTGTTTTGATCTTATCGCATCATATAAACATCTTTTCGTCATATCGCATAGTAACAACATTTTTTGTTTCCATCCTATTACATCATATACACATCTTTTGATTTCATCCTATCGCATCATTCAAAACTTCTTTTGTTTTCAACCTATCGCATCATATCATCATCTTTTGTTTTCGTCCTATCGCATCATATCAACATCTTTCTTTTGTTTTCATCCTATAGCATCCATATCAACATCTTTTGTTCTCATCCTAACACATCATATAAACATCTTTCGATTTCACCCTATCGCATCATTCAAAACATCTTCTGTTTTCATCTTATCACATAAAACATTTTTTTTTTTCGTTCTGGCGCATCATATTGTTTTCATCTTATCACATCATATAAACATCTTTTCTTTTCATCGTATCGCATAATAAAAACATAATAACATTTTTTGTTTTCACCCTATCGCATAATAAAAACATCTTTTGATTTCATCCAATCGCATCATTCAAAACATCTTTTGTTTTCATCCTATCGCATCATATCAACACTTTTTGTTTTCGCCCTATCGCATCATATCAACATCTGTCATTTGTTTTCATCCTATCGCATCCATATCAACATCTTTTGTTTTCATCCTATCGCACCATATAAACATCTTTTGTTTTTATCTTATCACACCACATAAACATGTTTTGCTTTTATCTGACTGCATAAAACATCTTCTGTTTTGCGTTCTGTCGCATCATATTGTTTTCATCTTACGCATCAAATAAACATCTTTTGTTTTCATCCTATCGCATCAGTCAAAACAACTTTTGTTTTTATCCGATCACATCATGTCAACGTCTTTTGTTTTCCTCCTATCACATCATATCAACATCTTTCTTTTGTTTTCCTCCTATCACATCATATCAACATCTTTCTTTTGTTTTCATCCTATCACATCCATATCAACATCTTTTGATTTCAACATATCGCATCATATAGACATCTTTTGTTTTCATCTTATCGTATCATATGAACATCTTTTGCTTTCATCCTATCGCATCCTATACACATCTTTTGATTTCATCCTATTGAATCACTCAAAACATCTTTTGTTTTCATCCTATTGCATCATATAAACATCTTTTGATTTCATCTTATCGCATCATATAAATATCTTTTGTTTTCATCTTATCGCATCATATGAACATCTTTTGTTTTGATCCTATCGCATCATATAAACATCTTTTGATTTAATCTTATCTCAACATATAAACATCCTTTGTTTTCATCTTATCGCACCATATGAGCATCTTTTGTTTTCATCTTATCGCATGAAAAATGTTTTCTTTTCGTTTTGTCACATCATATTGTTTTCATCTTATCGCATCATATAAACATCTTTTGCTTTGATCTTATCGCATCATATAAACATTTTTTCGTCTTATCGCATAGTAAAAACATTTTTTGTTTTCATCCTATCGCATCATATACACATCTTTTGATTTCATCCTATTGCATCATTCAAAACTTTTGTTTTCATCCTATCGCATCATATAAACATCTTTTGTTTTCGTCCTATCGCATCATACGAACATCTTTCTTTTGTTTTCATCCTATCGCATCCATATCAACATCTTTTGTTTTCATCCTATCACATCATATAAACATCTTTTGATTTCACCCCATCGCATCATTTAAAACATCTTTTGTTTTCATCTTATTATATAAAACATCTTTTGTTTTCGTTCTGGCACATCATATTGTTTTCATCCTATCGCATCATATAAACATGTTTTGATTTAATCTAATCTCATCATATAAACATCTTTTGTTTTCATCTTATCGAATCATATAAGCATCTTTTGTTTTCATCTTATCGCATAAATCATGTTTTGTTTTCGTTCTGTCACATCATATTGTTTTCATCTTATCGCATCATATAAACATCTTTTGTTTTGATCTTATCGCATCGTATAAACATCTTTTCTTTTCATCCTATCGCATAATATACACATCTTTTGATTTCATCCAGTCGCGTCATTCAAAACATCTTTTGTTTTCATCCTATCGCATCATATCAACATCTTTTGTTTTCATCTTATCGCATAAAACATATTTTGTTTTCGTTCTGTCACATCATATATTTTTTCATCTTATCGCACCATATAAACATCTTTTGAATTCATCTCATCGCATCATATAAACGTCTTTTGTTTTCATCTTATCGCACCATATAAGCATCTTTTGTTTTCATCTTATCACATAAAACATATTTTGTTTTCGTTCTGTCGCATCATATTGTTTTAATCTTATCGCATCATATAAACATCTTTTGTTTTCATCTTATCGCATCATATAAACATCTTTTCTTTTCATCTTGTCGCATAATAACAACATTTTTTGTTTTCATCCTATCGCATCATTCAAAACATCTTTTGTTTTCATCTCATCGCATCATATCAAGATCTTTTGTTTTCGTCCTATCACATCATATCAACATCTTTTTTTTGTTTTCATCCTATCGCATCCATATCAACATCTTTTGTTTTCACCCTATCGCATCATATTAACATCTTTTGATTTCATCCTATCGCATCATTGAAAAATGTTTTGTTTTCATCTCATCGCATCATATAAACGGCTTTTGTTTTCATCTTATCGCATGATACAAACATCTTTTGTTTTCATACATCGCATCATTATTATACACATTTTTTTATTTCATCTTATCGCATCATATAAACATCCTTTGTTTTCATCCTATCGCATAATATAAACATCTTTTGTTTTCATCTTATCGCATCCTTTCAACATTTTTTTGTAATCATCCTATCGCATCATATAAACATCTTTTGATTTCATCCTATCGCATCATTCAAAACATTATCTGTTTTTATCCTATCGCATCATATCACCATCTTTTGTTTTCGTCCTATCACATCATATCAACATCTTTCTTTTGTTTTCATCCTATCGCATCAACATCTTTTGTTTTCATCCTTTCGCATCATATAAACATCTTTTGATTTCATCCTATCGCATCATTCAAAACATCTTCTGTTTTTATCCTATCGCATCATATCATTATCATCATTTTTTAAAATCATCCTATTGCATCATATAAACATCTTTTGATTTCATCCCATCGCATCATTCAAAACATCTTTTGTTTTCATTTTATCGCATCATATAAACAATAGTTTTTTTCATCCTATCGCATCATATAAACATCTTTTGTTTTCATCTTATCACATCATGTAAACATCTTTTGTTTTCATCCTGTTACATCATATAAACATCTTCTGATTTCATCTTATCGCATCATATAAACATCTGTTGTTTTCATCTTATCGCAACATATAAACATCTTTTGTTTTCATCTTATCGCATAAAACATCTTTCGTTTTCGTTCTGTCGCATCATATTTTTTCATCTTATCGTATCATATAAACATCTTTTGTTTTCATCCTATCGCATCATATAAATATCTTTTGTTTTCATCTGATTGCATCATATCATTATCATCCTGTTTTTTATCATCCTATCGCATCATATAAACATCTTTTGATTTCATCCCATCACATCATTCAAAACATATTTTGTTTTCATCCTATCGCATCATATCAACATCTTTTGTTTTCATCCTATCGCATCATATAAACATCTTTTGATTTCATTCTTTTGCATCATTCAAAACATCTTTCGTTTTCATCCTATCTCATCATATAAACATCTTTTGATTTCATCCTATCGCATCATTCACAAAAGCTTTTGTTTTCATCTAATCGCATCATATAAACATCTTTTGATTTCATCTGATCGCATCATATAAACATCTTTTGTTTTCATCTTATCGCACCATTTAAACATCTTTTGTTTTCGTTCGGTCGCATCACATTGTTTTCATCTTATCGCATCATATAAACATCTTTAGCCTTCATCCTATCACATCATATAAACATCTTTTGTTTTCATCTTATCGCATCATATCAACATTTTTTGTTTTCATCCTATCACATCATATAAACTTCATTTGATTTCATTCTATCGCATCATTCAAAACATCTTTTGTTTTCATCCTATCGCATCATATCAACATCTTTTGTTTTCAGCCTATTGCATCATACCAATACTTTTCGTTTTCATTCTATCGCAACATACCAACATCTATTATTTACATCCTAACCCATTTTAGCAACACCTTCTTTTTCATCTTATGGCATCGTCCCAGCAAAGTCTTTTAATTTCATTGTATGTTGCAATGCAACCTACCTAGAGTATGTACTGATTTCATCCTATCGCAGCAATATCTTTTCATTTCAAGCTATGGCATCATTCCAACAATGTCCATTGATTAAATCCTATTGAATCACACCAACAATATTTTTTGTTTTCATCCTATTGCATCATACACAATCTCTTCTAATTTCACCCTATCACATCATATAGACTAGGCCTATATCTTCTGATTATATTTTATTGCATCATGCCAGCGATATCCTTTGGTTTTATCATGTCGCAGCATACCAACACTTAAGGTTTCATACTATCGCATTATTCCAAAATCTTTTCCCATCATCCTATCACATCGTCCAATAAAATGTTTTATTTACATCCTATAGCATCATACCAACAGATTTTATTTTTCATCTTATCAGATGATACCTACTATATCTTTTATTTTCATTCTATTGCAGTCATATCATCAATACCCTTGTCCTTTTATCCTACTGTACAATGTTAACAAGACCTTTTTGTTTAATATTGATTGGGTGATATCTAGATATATTGTTAATGTCCTGTAACAGTAGATCTATTATAACAAACTAACTTTGGTTTTGTCCTATTGTATCATCTGTTGTCTTCTTATTGCATCACGGAAACAAGACATTTTGTTTTCATCCTATCGCATGATATCAACAACACCTTTTTGTTTTCATCCTATCGCATGAAATCAACAACACCTTTTTGCTTTCATTCTATCGCATGATATCCACAACACCTTTTTGTTTTCATCCGATCGCATAATATCAACAACACCTTTTTGTTTTCATCCCATTGCATGATATCCACAGCACCTTTTTATTTTCATCCTGTTGCATGATATCCGCAACATCTTTTTGTTTTCATCCTATCGCATGACATCCACAATACCTTTTTTGTTTACATCCTATTGTATGACATCAACTACACCTTTTTGTTTAAATCCTGTCGCATGATATCCACAACACCATTTTGTTTACATCCTATTGCATGACATCGACAACACTATTTTGTCTACATTCTATGGCCTGATATCGACAACACTATTTTGTTTACATCCTATTGCATGATATCCACAACACCATTTTGTTCACATCCCATTGCATGATACCCACAACACCATTTTGTTTACATCCTATTGCATGATATCGACAATATTTTGTTTACATCCTATTGCATGATATCCACAACGCCATTTTGTTTACATCCTATTGCATATCGACAACAGATTTTTGTTTTCATCCTTTCGCATGATATCCACAATACCTTTTTTGTTTTCATCCTTTTGCATGATATCGACAACACCATTTTGTTTACATCCTATTGCATGATATCGACAACATTATTTTGTTTACATCCTATTGCATGATATCGACAACACCATTTTGTTCACATCCTATAGCATGATATCCAGAACACCATTTTGTTTACATCCTATTGCATGATATCAACAACACTAGTTTATATCCCATTGCATGATATGCACAATACCTTTTTTGATTACATCCTATTGTATGACATCAACAACACCTTTTTGTTTACATCCTATTGCATGATATCAACAACACCTTTTTGTTTTCATCCTTTCGCATGACATCCACAATACCTTTTTTGTTTACATCCTATTGTATGATATCAACAACACCATTTTGTTTACATCCTATTGTATGACACCAACAACACATTTTTATTTTCATCCTGTCGCATGATATCCACAAAACCTTTTTTGTTTACATCCTATTGCATGATATCAACAACACCATTTTGTTTACATCCTATTGCATAATATCAACAACACTTTTTTGTTTTCATCCTTTTGCATGATATTCACAATACCTTTTTTGTTTTCATCCTTTTGCATGATATCGACAACACCATTTTGTTTACATCCTATCGCATGATATCAACAACACCTTTTTGTTTTCATCCTTCGCATGACATCAACAACACCTTTTTGTTTACATCCCATTGCATGATATCCAAAATACCTTTTTTGTTTATATCCTATTGTATGACATCAACAACACCTTTTTGTTTACATCCTATTGCATGATATCAACAATACCTTCTTGAGTTCATCCTATTACATGATATCGACAAAACCATTTTGTTTACATCCTATTCATGATATCGACAAAACCTTTTTGTTTTCATCCTATTGCATGATATCTACAACACCTTGTTGTTTTCATCCTATTCCATAATACGGACAACACCTTTTTTTTTCATCCTATTCCATGATATCAACAACGCCCCTTTTGTTTTCATCCTACTGCATGATATCAACAACACCCTTTTTTTTTTCATCCTAATCGATGATATCTACAACACCTTTTTGTTTTCATCTTATTTCATGATATCGACAACACCTTTTTGTTTTCATTCTATCGCATATCAACAACGCCCCTTTTGTTTTCATCCTACTGCATGGTATCGACAACACCCTCTTTGTTTTCATCCTATCGCATGTAGCAACAACACTTTTATGATTTCATACTATAGCCTGATATCAACAACACCTTTTTGTTTTCATCCTATCGCATGATATCAACAATACCTTTACATTTTCATACTCCAGCCTGATATCAACAACACCTTTTTGGTTTTATCCTTTCGCATGATAATGATATTGACAATACCTTTTTGTTTTCATCCTATCGCATGATATGAAAAACATCATTTTGTTTTCACTGTATCGTATGATATCAACACCTTTTTGCTTTCGCACTATTGCATGATATTGACAACGCCGTTTTGTTTTCACCATATCACATGATATCAAGAACACCTTTTTGTTTTCATCCTATCACATGATATCAAGAACACCTTTCTGTTTTGATCCTTTGTTTTCATCCTATCGCATGACATTGACAACACCGTTTTGTTTTCATCCTATCGCATGATATTGACAACACCGTTTTGTTTTCATCCTATCGCATGATATTGACAACAGCTTTTTAGTTTTATCCTATCGCATGATATCAACAACTCCTTTTTGTTTTCATACTATCGATCTTATCATACAATACCAAGAACACCTTATTCCACCATATCAAGAAATATTTTTGCTTCCTAATTATTGCATCATATCGAGAATAAAATGTTTGCATTCTACATCTCAACACAAATTTGTGCTTTCTACATATTGCATCATATCAATAGACTTCTTACTTTTTGCATATCGCATCATATCAATAAGAATTTTGTTTTTCTTGTTATTGCATCATATTCAAGAGAATTTTTAGTTTCTACATATCACACCATATTAATGAAACTTTTTGCTTTATACAAATCCCAACATATCAGTGAGAATTTTTGCTTTTTACATATCGCACAATATCAATGAGACTTATTGCATTCTAAATATTGTGTCATATCAATGAGTCTTTTTTGCTTCCTACATATCACACTATATCAATGAAAAGTTGCTTTCTACATACTGCAGAATATCTTGTCATATCAATGAGTCTTTTTTGCTTCCTACATATCGCACTATGTCAATGAAAAGTTGCTTTCTACATACCGCACAATATCAATGAGAATTTTTGCTTTATACATGTCGCACTATACCAATGAGACTTTTTCCTTTCTACACATCGCATCATATCAATGAGCCTTTCAGCTTTCTACATATATCGCTCCATATCATAGGGAATTTTTCTTTTCTATTTATAGCATCGTATCAATGAGCCTTTTAACTTTCTACATATCGCTTCATATCACTGAGATTTTTTGCCTTCTACATATTGCACCATATCACTGAGATTTTTTGCTTTCCACATATCGCACCATAATACTAAAATTTTTTTGCTTTCTACATATCGCAACATATCACTGAGATTTTTTTGTTTTCTACATATCGCACCATATCACTGAGATTTTTTTGCTTTCTACATATTGCATCATATCACTGAGATTTTTTTGCTTTCTGCATATCACAGAGATTTTTTTGCTTTCTACATATCGCATCATATCGATGAGACTTGTTGCTTTCTACATATCGCAACACATCAGTGAGAATTTTTGCATTCTACATATCCTATCATATCACTGAGATTTTTTTGCTTTCTACATATTGCATCATATTGATGAAACTTGTTGCTTTCTACATATTGCATCATATCAGTGAGAATTTTTGCATTCTACATATCCCATCATATCAATAAGAATTTTAGCTTTCTACTTTTGTTTCTACTTAACGCATGACAAGAATAAGACTTTTGCTTTTCATTTGGTGAACAAGAATTTTCTTTTATCTTTTTCACACTATATCAACAAAACATTATTGTATTCATTTTATCGCTTCATATCAGTAAGGCTTTATCTTCTTATCCTATCGCATCATTTATAAGACATCTTTGCTTTCTACTAAATTGTACCCCTTGGATACCAGCGCAGTAACAGTACCATTTTGTATTATACAGATCAAAACAGATCAATAGCACCTTTGTTTTTCACAATAGCATCATATCGACAACACCAATTTGTTTCTTGTCTTTTGTTTTCATGTCGAGATGTTTTCAACCTAATGGATCATATCAAGAAGACTTTGATCAATAAGAGTATCTTATCCTTTTCCTACTTATTTTATATGTGTCATATTTTTATTCTCATCCTATCAAATTAAAAAATCAATAAGACCTTTTTCATTTCCTCATATCGCATCAAATTAATATCAAATTTTTGTTTTCACCGCATCGCAGCGCATCATATCATAAGACATTTTCTTTTTGTTTTTTATCATTGCAATGCATCATTATGAAGTTTTGTTATCATACCAAATCATATCAACAAAAATTTTTGTTTTCTACCTACTGCATCATATCACCAAGACCTTTTGCTTTAACCTATGCATCATATCACAAAGACTTTTAGTTTTCTACCTATCGCATCAAATCAGCAAGACTTTTTGTTTTCAACCCATTGCATCAAATCACCAAGACTCAAATCATTTTAACAAAGACCTTTTTTTCCCTACCTACCGCATCATATCACTACCACCAAGATTTGTTTTCTACTTATCTAAATTATTTGACAAAGACCTTTCGTTTTCTACCTACCGCATCATATCACTATTACACGGACTTGTTTCTACTTATCAAATTATATCCCAAAGACATTGTTTTTTACCTATCACATTAAATCATCCAGACTTGTTGCTTTCTATCTATGGCATTATATCACCTACACTTGCTGTTTTGCTACCTATCGCATCATATCAATAAGACTTTTTGTTTTCTACCTATCGCATTATATCACCCAGACTTGTTTTCTACCTTTCGCATTATATCACGAAGGCTTTTTGTTTTCTACCTATCGCATTATATCACCAAGGCTTTTTGTTTTCTACCTATCGCATTATATCACGCAGACTTGTTGTTTTCTACCTATCGCATCATATCACCAAGACTTGTTGTTTTCTACCTATCGCAATATATCACCAAGACTTTTTGTTTTCTACCTATCGCATTATATCACCAAGGCTTTTTGTTTTCTACCTATCGCATTATATCACCAAAACTTTTGGTTTTCTACCTATTGCATCATATCACCAATACCGATCACATTATATCACTATCACCAAGACTTTTTGTTTTCTACTTATCGCATTAGATCACCAGACTTTTTGTTTTATACAAATAGCATCATATCACCAACACTTTGTTTTCTATCTATTAGATTATATCACCAAGACTTTCTGTTTTATACCTTTCACATTATATCAGCAACACTTTTTGTTTTCAACCTATCGCATTATATCACCAAAACTTTTGGTTTTCTACCTGTCACATAATAACACCAAGACTTTTTGTTTTCTACCTATGACAGTATATCACCAACACTTTGTTTTCTACCTATGACATCATATCACCAAAACTTTGTTTTCTACCTATCGCATTATATCACCAAGACTTTTGTTTTCTATCTATGACATTATATC